>OV651816.1:61729630-61989630 GCA_927349885.1 Psylliodes chrysocephalus
TTATAATTTAATAGATTATATTCCTAAAAACTAAATATATATATATATATATATATATATATATATATATATATATATATATATATATATATATATATATATATCTTTTTAAGCTTACCTAAATATGTACATACAAATAAATCAAATTAATTATTTAAGTAATTAGAAAAAGTGTCTGAACAAAAATATTGATGACAGGATTAATTTTCATTCAAATAAATATTTAAACTTTTTTCGCGGATAGTTTTTTAACCAAAACTTAACATTTTTACCAAAGCTTTTGGAATTTTTTGTTTCTTTAAATTTTTAGGCACAAAGCGATATATGTGAGGCGCTATATATAACAAACTTTTTTGGGTTGCTGATTTGTAAACTTTTATTGTTTTTGTTTTCATTCTTAATTTATGCCGGGTGTTGTGTTCGTGTTGAATATCTAATAATTCGCGTCTTTTTTTGTGTTGGTAAGTAACTACTTTTTGTAAATAGATTTGTCTAATGTCAAGTAATTTACTCTCTATAAAGAGAGAGGTTGTTGGATAATCATTGTTTCGATTATAGATTATTTTAATAATTTTTTTTTGCATAATTTCAAGATGTTTAATATGGTTATTATAAGCGCCTCCCCAAGCTGTAATTCCGTACTGGATATGTGAGTACACCAATGAATAATACACCATTTCTAAATGAGTATTATCCAATATTCTTCTGATGCATTTAAATTTGTACAAAATAGATCTTAACTTTTTTACTAAGCCTTTTATATGCACATCCCATTTAAGATGTCTGTCTATTTCCACCCCTAAGTATTTTATATGATTTACTTCGTAAATCTTGATATTATTTTCTGACTGTAATGTACTAAGTAATAGCTATATTTTAAAGTCATCTGCATAAATAAGACTACAAGAATTTATGGTGAACAAGATCATTAATAAATAACAAAAAAAGCGACGGTCAAAGGTTTGAACCTTGAGGGACACCTGATTTTGCGAAGTACACTTGTTAAGAATAATTGCTATAAAAAAAACTGCTGCTTTTTCAGAACATATGATTTACAGAACCTCATCAAGGCCTGATAAAAACCAAACTAGTTCAACTTTTATCAATCAATATCCCATGATCCATTCTGTCAAAAGCCTTCAAAAAATCGGTGTACATAACAAACACTTACCCACCTGTATCAACCGCTTCAGATATGTGTTGATATATAAGTAAATTACTTTCAATAGACGTTTTGTTTAAGAAAACATGCTGCGAAGGAGATATTAGGTTGCGAACAGACGTAGAGATGGCTAATGTCAAAGCGAAATCATTTTATCAATTCGCTATGTTAGTGATGACGTGATTTGTGTTCCACTGACAATTACAGAGACATTACACTTATAAGAATAGAATTCATTAACATTTAATTTCTATTATTTTCAAGATTTTGTTCATTTAAACATTATGTTACAAACTACTTTTTTATGACCTGCAAACAATATTTAACAAAAACTAAAAACGTAAGTATATTTAAAATTCAATAACAGAATGGTAAAAGTTAACGGTCAGTGGCAGACAAATTTCATCACACTAATATAACATATACAAATAATTTTCCTCAGACCACATATAAAGTCATAAATCTGCTTTCCCCATCAACTATCAAATATGTTAGATGGTTAATTTTTATAGGTTTCGTCTAATGCGCGAACATTTAAGAAATACCACTTATATGTATAAATAGGCTGTTTTGATGTTGGAGTAGAGAGTTCAAGTTCAGAACACATAAATTTTGTCTATATAAATTAGTGTTATAAGTGAATGTCCATATAAATTAGTAGCATAATATAAATGCAAAGAACACTTCTTTAGCCCGACACAAAACATTGGTTGAAGTCCACCACTTTTTAATTTAAAGCGACTACGCTAGCTTCTGGTGGATACGGTAAAGTAAAGCCTGTAAAACAGGAAGAAGTGGTAAAGAGTTCAATTTTTAAGAAATTATAGAAATACAAAAGAAGCAATTGCGGTAAAATTGCAAATATGCGCAGTTCGAGCAATTGGGCTAGGATTACTACAAATCGAAAATCCTTGCCGGCAGTTGTAGAGGAAGCTACGGTGGAACCTTGTAGAAGTGAAATCAATCTCGAAAGCTACTCTGGATCAAAAAATTACTCTGTTCGTTTCGAAGAGACCTAGCCAAATATACCAATTTTGAACCCTGTTTACATTACATAGCAGTAGGGGCCACTTTGAAATCTCAAAAATGGGAACCCTCATTTTTACTGCAGATTCGGATTCTACTCCGAAAAATATACCTGCATATGTAGTCAAAACTTTTTTTTTAAAAGTCCGGTCCTGCCTAGTTTTCTATAAAGTACTTTTATTGTTAATCATATTTTTCTGTTATCTATGTTTTCTCGGGATCCCCATATTTTTATGTTTCCACCAAAATTTACAAATTATTATGGCGTGCTACCTTTTTTTAGGCGCGTTCGCCATTTATTTGTTATTCTATTTTTATTATATAATCTGATTGTGTCCAACTTGACAAGACATGAGTCTCCTATCTTACCTTATATAGTGGATGAACTAAATACATACATTTTCCACACATATCTTACTTAAAAAAATCTTTTGTATAGTATTTTTAATACAAATCCCGTAGTACGTCATCAATGACGTTGGTCTTTGCTAATAAACATCTGAAAATATCACGAATATTCACGAGCATTCATGAACGTAGTCAAATTATATATATTTTTAAGGTTTTTAGTTAATAATTTTAAATAACTCATAAACTATAGAACAACTTTATTCTAGAATAGCAGGTTACAAAATAAGAACATGATATCAACGTACATTTGGTTTTTATAATAATGCGCTGGAAAAATACAAAGATTTAAAAGTTAAATGCTGGTAAAAATACGGGTTAGTAATAATAAATACATGTTACGATAAAAATAATATTCAACAAAATATCAGGCTTTATCTAACAATGTTGCACTTCACAGATAAATGCCGGGAATCCCTGACATATCAGTATGCCGGTTCTTATCAGGTAGGACGAAAGGAAAAGCTACCAGTGGTGTAGGAATTCCATAAATCCCACCCACTAAAGTGAAAGGCTTAGAGTGGCTTGGTTGGCTAGGCTTCCACAGTGGTTTTTGTTCTTCATCTCATTTGTTTCGTGTAAAAATATGGGTAAAAGTTCGATAGTAACATGTTATGCTTATGAAGGTATTAATGACCTTTAGGGTACTGATCAGAATAATCAACTAAGTAGGAATGGATTCTTCATGATCTTGTGGTTTTGGCGGTAGCGTAATTTCATGCTGCATGTTTACTTTTGCTGCTACGTCTTTGATCTCCTTAACACCTAGATTGACAAGTTCAATTTTCCTTGGTTGCTGCAAGATTTTTAACAGATTTATGTAAGGCAACTGGACAAGAGTGGTCGGTGATATCTCATTTCCATGAATGAACTTCTTTTTTCTAATTTGAAATGAACAATTCTCAGGAATTGTAAGTAAATTACTACCAGGTTTGAGCTCATATTGTTTGGTGTAGTCAACAGAATATTTTGTGGAGTAACTTGATTTTGTAATGAAGTTTTCAATATCTAAAGTAATTTTGGTGTAATTAATAGCTTGATATTTGCTTATTATTCCAACAATTCAATCATCTTCTGTCTGCAGATCATTTTTGCAATAAAATGCAATCTCTAGCTCTTCACAGGGTTCATCTTGATATTGATTAAAATCATTTCTCTCATTAAGGATTAGGTAATGTTTGTGAGGAGGGATTATTTTATTTTGTATCGGGTATGAATATAGGAAGTACATTTTAAAGTGATCATCCATTAGGATAGGGAAATGAATTAAGAAAATAAATCTATCATTTTGAAAAATCAATTGAATGCCTAATAAAGAATAGAATATTGTAGTTTGAAAATTGAATTATCCGATTATTTGTATATATAGTTTTTATTTTATTATTAATATAATTTAAATTTGAAGATGATAAGAGGTTTGGATGCACTTTGTTTAGATTTGCAAAGTTACGACATTGATAATCTGATCTAATTGAATTTGTAAATTAAATAAAAAATTAATAATTAAGTGTAATGTATTATTATCATTAACTTTTTCTGAAAAATCTTAAATCAATTGAGTAATATTCAAAATGTTTCATTTAATTTTGTAAACTGTATGATTAACTTAAGAAGTAAATTCTTTTTCTATAGAAATTTCGTTGTTAATGTGTTCCTGTAGTAAATAAACATTTTTTCCAAAAAATCTAATAAAGATTGAATTCTTTTGCCATCATCATTATCTAGGGTTTTAATAATAATAATAATAATTTATTCACATAAAAACAATAAATACATATTTATAAAACTTGTGATACAAAAAAAAATTAATGGTACCTATGTGAATAAAAGAAAACTTACGAGACATAAAATGTCTGTGTGTAAGCATGCTTTTGCATAATAAAATAAAATAAACAGACATATATAGATTAATGATTAAAAACATATTAAAACTAAAACTAAAAACTAAAATTAACATCAAATTAAAAACAATTTAAAAATTAATTAAAACAAATCAAAAACAATTGTAAGAAATATACTATTTGTTGGATGATTTCTTTAATTTTTTTTTTTTTTATATACGTTTAGATTGTTGTTTTTTTTTTATTTTTTGTGTTTTTGTTTTTTTCCTATTTTATTCCTAATCTAACAATTTTTTTATTTCTTGTCGCGGTAGTTGCATCAGAACTTGTTGAATTTTTTTTCAAGTTTTTTGTATTTACATTATCTGTATTTTTTAGAAACAAATTTAAAACTTTAGGACCCAGATAATTAAAACTTCTTTGTCCTATAGACTTGAACATAAAAGGCAAGATAATGTCCTCCCTTTGTCTTGTGCCGTACTTATGTGTTCCAGTTTTGAGGGAATGTTTCGTCATAAACTGAGTATTGCATGCTTGAAGAAAGAATAGCTGACGACAGTCTAATATATTTGTATCTTTATATAGTTGATCACTTGCACACAAAGCCTCTCTATTTAAAATAATACGTAAAAATCTTCGTTGAAGAATTTCCAAAGAATTTGGGTGAGTTCTAGTAACACCGCCCCATCCTAAAATACCATATCTAATATGCTGTTCAACTATACTTTGGTATACTATAATTTTTTGTTTAATATCCAGTATCTCTGAGATCTGTTTATACCTATATAGAATTGATCTAAGTTTCTTTTCTAAAAAATCAATATGTACGTTCCATTTTAGCATACTATCAATGAAAAAACCTAGATATTTTATTTGGTTTGCAGGTTGAATTTGAATTGTGTTTTGGACTGTTAACTTAAAATTTGGAAGAGATGAGTCTAGAGAACTAAAGGGTACATACAAAGTTTTTTTGAAATTCATTGAAAGTAGTCTGTGATCGAACCAATTTTTAATTTAGGATAAATGGACCTCAGCCTTTTGTTTTAGTTCAAACCAATTTTCAGCTGTATAAAATATTACCGTGTCGTCTGCAAAGCTAATTATTTTGTTGTCTTCTTCTAATAAAAACAAATTGTTTAGGTAAATTATAAATAACACTGGACCCAACACTGTTCCCTGAGGGACACCACACATGATAGTTTGTTCACTACTTAGATCCTGCTTGATTTTTACTTTTTGTTTTCTACCTGTTAAGTAGCTTGCAAACAAATCATTAGCAGTACCTCTCACTCCTATGTCTTCTAAATAACCATTTTGAGATTTTTCCACCCAAATTGATTATTCCTGGTTTTTTCCTAGGACAAACAATTTGTAGTGAATGTGAATTCAAACACATTAATGCTTTTGCTTGCTCTATTAAATTAATTGTTTGGCTGCCGATATTTTGTTTATGTTCAATAAATTTTAATTGTTTATCATTTAATTCTGTATGGTTTATAAAATTAATAAATTTATATTTACTTGTGAAGATCTCAGTATTTTTCAGAAATATGGGTACGATAGGGTTAGTAAGCTCATTACTAGCATAAATAGGATTAAAATAAAATATAAGGGAAAAAAGGAGTAAAATCTGTATCCTGATTTCTGATATAACCATCTAGACTCGATCCGCAGCTTCTTGAAGTCAAAATCTGGTGAATGGTCCAGAACCGCAGCTTCATTGAAGTCAAAATCTCGCCCGCAATTTGGATATGTAGTTTCTTTATTTATCAATAATCTGGACAGGATCCGCAGCATCTTGAAGTCAAAACCTGGCAAATGGTCCAGATCCGCAACTTTCTTTAAGTCAAAATCTTGCCCGGTAATGTATAGTTGTACTTTGATAGCAGCACCAATTTTTACAAAGAATAAGACAGAGTTGTCCAGTCTGTATAAATATTTTTTTAAGAGTTTTTTTATCACAAATTTTTCCGAAAGAGTTTTAATATTTCCGAAACGAAAAATGTTCACTTAAGGTCAGTCACTATTAGTGCCGCTCTTATTTTGACATCTGAGCATGCGCAGATCACTTACATTCTAGAACTGACTTTAATAAAGATTGTGCCTGTCCTTAATTGTGGATGTTTAAGGACAGCAGTTAGTGGTGACTTTATAGTTTTCGGGTGCGCTCGCCAACATTTGTACCTATCAGTTCGTAGTTTTATAATATTAAATATTTAATATCATCGTCATCTAAACCTTCTAAAATGGTAATTTCTAATGCCTCTTCCATATTATGTACTATTATAAACAACAAAAAAGATAAACTGTAATTTAAAATTTCTAAAACGAGATTAGAAAAATGTATAAGGACAACGAATCTAATGTCAAAATTTCAGGTTTGCAATAAGTAATTTTAGCATGAAATTTATTTGCCTCTAATTATGTTGTCACTATTAAGCCGCATTTAGATGTATCCAGTAACTGGCGCCAGTCTCACTGTCCTGCCAGCACTGACATATTACTGGCAACGTGTGAATACTTTTTCGTGCCAGTACAGCGCTGACTGACAGCGCTAAAACGAATAGAGATCGCGTCTATTTTCCTTGCCAGTAACTGCAGCCTTTTACACCCGCGCAGTATTGCAGGCAACGTTTGAACACCTTTGCGACAGTCGCTGTCTCTGGATGTCTCGCTGTTATAACCTATGAAAACTGATCATTGGCGTATTGTTTATTTTTGTTTTCATAAAATGGCGCGTAAATTCAGTGAAATGGATACTTTTAAGCTTGTTGAACTATACCGAAAGCATGAATGCTTATGGAATATCCGATGTGACGCATATAAAAACAAAGAAATACGTATATCGGCTCTACAACAAATTCAGAAAGAGATGGGTCTTGAAGGCCTTACGTTTCAAGAAATAAAACACAAAATTAAAAGTATTAGAAGTACATACTATTTAGAAGTCGATAAAATCGAGAAATCGACCAGGTCTGGTGCTGGAGGGAATGTTTATGTACCGAAAGTAAAATGGTTTGATGAATTAAATTCGTTCATCAAGAATGTGGCAGTAAGACGAACAACTGCGGTAAGAAAATATATCTATTAAATATTTTATATAAAAAATCTGTAGGTAATATAACGAACTGTATTAACATTATTATTGAAAATCATTATCTAATGTGTACGACTAAATTGCCAAGGATCACTTCCTTCGTTTATAAATAAATTCTTGTATTTATCCTTTTTTCCTCTGGCAATATTTGCTGAATCGTTACTGCCTTGACTTGAGATGCTTCGTAAGGCAGTTATTTCGCTTCTCCAGGAACCTGGTATACAATTTCCCTCTTGATCGTCCCTATCTATACATGTTGCAGTGATATTGATTTCTATTTTTTCCGCAGCCAATTATGGAGGGCACAAGCTGCAAAAACGATTGCATCTACTGTATCCAAGTTAGTAGGTATTGACTTTTCAAATATACGGAATCTACTAAGATTCAAAAAGAATTTTCTATAATACGTCTAGCACGTGATAGCCTGTAGTTAAAAACTTTTTCTTCTGTACTGAGGTTTACTTCTGGATAGGGTTTCATTAAATACGTCTTAAGGGGACTGTCACTTGCCCCAACGGCGATGTATGTAAAACAGTAGTCGTGATCGGCAAGTGCTAACAATATTATACTGCTTGTTTTTTTATAATTAAAAAATTCACTCCCACTTTTCGAAGGAGCTCTGATCTCGACATATTTTCCATCTATTGAGCCATAACATTGGGGAAAATTCCATTGATTATTAAAACCTGCTTCAATAATTTTCCATTCATCTTCTGTATTTGGAACCTAAAAATTGATTAAAATATAAATAGGTTTCTTTTTAAATATTCGAATTTTTCTCGAGTTTATTTTTTAAGTGACGATGATACGGCAATGAAAATCCACGATTGACTGGACTCGTGTAAACGATGTGGGTCCAGCACTTTGCCAGCCAAAAATTGGTTGGCCAGTGAGATTGGCGCCAGGTACTGGATACGTGTAGACGATCTGGGTCCAGCTCTATGCCAGTCAAGAATTGGCAGGACAATGAGACTCGCGTCAGTTACTGGATATATCTAAATGCGGCTTTAGTGGCTGACATTATAGCAATAGAGCGTTATTGCAAGTTCACTTAAGGTCAGTCACTATTAGTGCCGCTCTTATTTTGACATATGAGCATGCGCGAATCACTTACATTCTAGAATTGACTTTAATAAAGAATGTGTCTGTCCTTAATTGTGGATGTTTAAGGACAGCATTTAGTGGCGACTTTATAGTTTTCGGGTGCGCTCGCCAACATTCGTATCAGTTCGAAGTTTTTTAATATTAAATATTTAATATCATCGTCATCTAAACCTTCTAAAAAGGCTATTTCAAATGCCTCTTCCATATTATATATTACAAACAACAAAAAATATAAGCTACAATTTAAAATTTTTAAAATGAGGTAAGAAATATGTATAAGGCCAAGGACTCTAGTGTCAAAATTTTAGGTTTGCAATAAGTTATATTTTAGCATGGAATCTATTTGGCTCTTATTACGTTGTCACTATTAGTGGGTGACGTTATAGAAATTTGCAATATCTCTCAAATAACTCTCTATAATAGTGTATCTAATTTAATTTAGGCGAACGACAAAGCTGTCAAGTTTTCTGCTCAGCGATTGACAAAGCTGTCACTTAATGTCAGTTCGCAGAAAACGTCAACTTTGCGGTTGAATTTCGAAGCGCAAAAATCTACTTTGGATAGTGATCGTAGAAAAAAACTTTTTATGCATCTCTCTAAAATAATAATGTCGTTGAAAATTTAACTCGAATATTTAATAAGATTACACACAAAACGCATTCCAACGTAAATCAACCCTTCAATCAACATTCTCAATTGCACAAGGCAATAAGATTATGCTGTAAACATTAAATTAATTTAGAATACTTGAGAAAGTCCGAAAACCCACAAAACCCCCAACTACAAACGAAGTAGAAGTTATAGAGCTGAAAGCAAACACATAGAAATTTCTATTTATATTCAAACTCAGTGTCGCCACTTCTTTTTTTGACTAAGAGGGATTTGTAGTTAATATCCTTTTATTAAGAATAATGTTACTTAAGACAATCCCAAATAGATATTTTAATGACAAAATTAAATGACAGTAGGTTTCGACTATTAGGATTAAAACTGAATTACCATTTAGTACCGATACAAGAAAAAGTTCAAACATTCACAAATCCTTACTCGGGGGTTGCATGTATCCAGCGGTGTTACGGGTTTTATTCTACCTAAATCTATTCCAGTCTAAAATACCCTAATTTACACTATTCTAACTTATTATATTTGCTAGCCTATCTTATTCTAAGCTACTCTAAACTAAACTAGACTAAACTACACTATTCTAAATTATTCTACGCTTAACAATGTACACTATTCTACTTCTATTTAATTCTATTTATTTTTATTTGTTTGGCAACAAAATATTTAACTAATCTAAAATATGTTGATCTATATATTTGCAATAAAGTTAATTATTTTAACAAAAAGATTTATTCTGGGAAGACCTGAGCAAGAGATGAGCGTTCTCGGAACTCAAGAAAGTCCTGAAAAAAATGAATACCTCCCTAATTAGCGAGTGTTTCTATTTTGGCGGAAGGAAATAAAAATCAATAATAGAGAATCAAGGAAATAAATAATATGTTGACGTACCAGTAAGACTAATAAACAAATTTAATGTGTTAAACCTAATAATTTTAATATTACTTCAACTGTTATATGTAATATTATTATTTAATTCCATTTTTTATTTATTTTTGTATGTTATACCAATTATTAGATATATTTAATCATTTCATAATAATCAATCAAAGTATTTTTATATACAGTAATTTTATTTCTCTTTCCAAAACGAAGTAATATTTAAAATAAAGTAATTATAATAAATACCTCATTTAAGGTTGTTTTGCGACGAGCGCATTTGGTCCAAATATTAAAGCGGTACGAGCAACTAAGAATACAAACGTGGTGAGCCAGAGCTCAATGTGGCGCCATCGGTAATGATCTGAGCTACGGTTTCCTCTAAAGCCTATCCTGACGACACAGAATGTGACAATAATAATAAAACACAAAAATCAATTAAATATATGAATCATAATATACATTTTAATTTGTGTCTAGTCGTAGTGTTGAAAGTAGAGTCTGTTTGAAATTCTTTGTCTAAAATCTTTTTTGCACATCGAAATATGGATTTTAAATTAACAAATAAATAATACATTTATTTACCTAAAAATAATAATTATAAATATTGAAAAAGTTATTATACAAGAAAACGCAACAAATGTAACAGCAGCAGTATAAATAATATGTAATTTAATTATAAAAAAATAAAGATCTTCACAGTCGTTTTTGTTTTTAGCAGTTAGAAACCACTTTATATTAATTATCATTACCCGCCCCTGAATGAACTGCACTCAGAAATTCCTGCCTGAATTCAAACAATGCGATGCAACAACTATTATTGAATTTTAGCTCAGTCAGGATAATTTATAGAATAATTTCTGGACAAGGATGGACATGTAAATCCCCTAGAGAGATCTGACTAACATATTCTGCGAGTAGGAATACAGCTTCATTTACACAAAGTGTCTAAGAACCAGAATTATTACGAAATTGAAACTGTATTGCGACTACAGAATATTAAGATTACTAGTGACCTAAAAAAAATATTTCTTCTACACATGGATATTAGCTTATCTACGCACATATTACAAAACGAAAAAGTATGCTATCCATTCTAGATAGTAAGAACACTGCAAAAACATGAAATCCATCAATCACCGTTCATATTTTGATTAACCGACTGCTATTATTTTTAAAATTTTAATTAAGTGACAATCCTGTCAAACTAATTGTAAGTACATTTTTTAGTTATTGAGAATAAACATGCATTAAAATGGGTTATTCTTGTGAAGAATTAATAAATAATAGCATTTCTGTTTTTATTTCGTCCATAATTATTATAAATAATAAATTTGTTAATTTAAATTAAACTATATAAAGTCAGTTAATTAACGAATAAAAAAGCAACAAGTGTAAAAGAATAGGTGGTCCTGTGGTCAGCGTTCTGGTTTTTTACGCGAAAGATTTGAGTTCGATTCTCGGATGTGGAAAAATAAAAATAATGATTTTAAAATGAATAAGAAACTAACATTTATAAATGTTGTTACCAAAATAAATATTTATGTGGTCCAATCCTGACAAGGACTAACAAGATTAATGTTATCAATAAGTTTAATCACCATTTATTACAATATGTAAGTAAACTATAGTTGAGTGCAGTAAAACTTTGCAAAATATGTTCCCATAATTTAAATACCGTCATAGTATATACGCACTTCGTAGATTAAATTTTGAGTGAAAGAACTTATATTATTTACAAAAAATAAAAATCACCGAATTAATTAATGTTTTAATGGTGTAGAAAACAAATTCCACCAAACGCGCCAGTAATTTTAACAAGTAGGTAACTTTAACATTGATTATCTAAATTCTGTAGATTCGACTGTCAAAAATTTGACACATCTTCTTTATTATTTTAATCTAACTACACATGTTAAAGAATCTACTCACGTAATTAGTACATTAGATTATTTATGTACAAACTATGAATCAAATTGCGTAAGTTGTTATTTAACAAAAAATAATTTATCTAATCATAATCATCCCCAGATACTTTTTATCAGTTCTATACTATTGTATTGAAAAACTTAATAATACCTTTCCCATAAAACACTAAAAACCAAACCCAATAAGCCTTGGATAACTAAAAATATGCATTCCTTGTACCTAATAAAAAACTATTCAAGTGGTAGTGACCCCAGCTAAAATTATTACATTAAATATCATGCAATTTACAGGAAAACGACTAAAGCAAAACCAGTTTTGCTTTAAAAAAAGAATAAACGAGGCAAGCAAATAAACAAAGAGATACTTGGAAAATAATAAATAACTTAAGAGGCAGAAGGTCCGAACCTTTGGTAACCAAATTTATCCCTACTCCAATCAACTCTTTCGTTTATTTTGGAGGGGTCCTTTCAGTGGTTCTATAAAAATAGCTAATGTTATACATGTTTAAGGGTAGTGATTATATGGGGATAGTTCACGAATTATTATCCCTAACATGGTTGGCGTTGAATGACAAATGCAAATGCAGTATTCAACCAAAAGCTTATTGTTTGACATTATTGTGTGCCAATTAGCATCAGCGCATCGGTTCGTGTATGTTGAATATTAATTTTTGAGGTGCGCATGAGTTTATAAAAATGGACAAAGCTGAGATAAGAGGTGCGATATAGTACCTCTGTAAAAAGGGATTATCACAGCAAGAAATTTATAAGGATATGGCAGAAGTATTAGATGACTTTGTCCTTTCGTACCAGCTAATCAAGAACTAGTCACGAGATTTTAAACTGGGAAGAGAGTCCTATCAACATGCACCAAGTGCAGGGGCCACAAAACTGTGGTGATCAAAGAAAATGTGAATTTAGTCCATGACATGGTAATAAATGACAAAATAATTAGTCAATGCTATAGCAAATACATGTAGGTTTTCTGTTAGAAGCAATAAAAAAATTTTACATGAGGAATTGGTTTTTAAAAAACTCTCTGCACGTTGGGTTTCATGAATGCTGACGGCAGATCAGAAGCGTGTTTGCCAGGTTGCAGCGGAGATAAATTTGGTGATCATCAACAGAAATTCCGATGAATTTAAGAGGGAATTTTGTACGATCGACGAAACATGGGTTCATCACTTTGATCCAGAATAAAAAAAAAAAAAACAATCCATGGAATGACGGCATAAGGATTCCCTTCCACCTCAAAAATTTTGTATTGTCCCATTAGCCGGTAAGTTTATGGCTACAGTTTTTTGGGATTTTAAAGGTGTTATTTTCGTAGATTATTTACCGCGTGGGCGCACCATAGCAGGTGAATATTATGTAAATTTAATAACAAAACTATACCAAGTAATCAGTGAAAAGTGAAGAAGAAAATTGAGTCGAGGTGTGCTTTTTTACAAGGACAATGCCCCAGCCCACAAAATTAGTGTTGCAGTGGCTGCCATTCACAATATGGGATTTCAAATTTTTGAAAAACACCCTTATTCTCCAGATTTGGCTCCAAGCGACTACCCAAAATTAAAAGAACATCTTAGTAGAATCCGCTTTGTTGATTTTAACGAATTGATATTGGCGGTAAATGAATGGCTGGAGACTCAAAGTTCTGATTTTTTTTTTAAAGGATTTGAAACACTTCAACACCGATATATCAAGTATGTGTGTGTGATTAAGTTTAGGTTTCCCTTGGCTACGGATACTAAGTCCATTCGCCAGGATATATCAAGTCTATAAACGTTGCAGTGTAACTTGATATATCAAGTATATCAAGTCTATAAACGTTGCAGGTGACTATGTTAAAAAATAAATTAGTTTTATTATTCTCATGTGTTTGCTTCTATGTTAGGGACAATAATTCGTGAACTATCCTCGTAATTGTCCTAACTATAGACCCATTTCTTTATTTCCCACTATAACAAAAATTATTGAAAAATTGGTTGAGATGAGAATTTCTTAAAAATCACGGAATGCTATCTACATCCCAGTTTGCATTTCAATCCGGTAAAAATACTATCGATGCTATGGTTTCTGTTCTAGATAAATTATATTTCGATTTCAATAATAACAGGGTAGATGCTGAATTGTTTTGTGACCTATCCAAAGCATTTGACTGTATAGATCACAAAATATTGCTGAGCAGGCTAAAAAAAAATTGGACTCCAAGGAATAGCTCTAAAGTGGCTTCAGTTTTATTTCGAGACTAGAGTACGAAGAGATCCTTTTAATAAGCAAACTTCAACACTTGCTAACATTCACTGTCGGGTTCCTTAAGGATCCGTTCGGGGACCGGCCTTATTTTTAATTTATTTTATTAATATTATTAATTTTAATATTAATGGATACTTTTCCATATTTGCAGATAATATAAAGATACTCTGGGAGAGTGTAACTTAAATTATTTATCTCCTCATACATTAAGAACAAATATTGTATCATCAAGTGGCGATATCGGTATAATTTCAGTTGGACAGCAAAAAATTTACAAAAAAAAAAAAAATAATAAATTATTAGGCTTCTTCATTGACTAGAAATTAAAATTTAAAATCCATGTTAATATTTTGTGTAAGAAGCTGTCCACAGGATGTTTTGTAGTAAAAACTATTGCATACAACTAAGATATTTCAAATACAAGAAGTGTATAGTAGTAGAATCGCATCTGCAATAGGCAAACTATAAGTTTCTGGGGAACATGTTATTCCGAATTGTTCATTAGGTAGTGTCTTTGTCCTACAGAAGAGGGTCATAAGGTATATGTGCAAAGTTGTTGCTGGTGTCTCATGCAAGTTCATATTTATTAGTCGCAATATACTAACACTCACTTGTCTGTTTATTTCAGGAACGGTACTTTCAGTTTTTAAAAAATATAAATGTAATATTATTACCTCCAGCAACACTCGAATAATTTTTTATCCTTTCTTGCCTATAACCTCTTCCGGTTTGTTTCAAGGTTCTACTGTGTATAGCGGGATGTTTAACCACCTACCAATCAGTACAAGAAGTTAAAAATATTAAAAAAGTTAAGAAATTCTGCCTACTACAAAATGGATGCATTTTTCTGTCATCAGTTAAATTAAGAGGTCATTTTCATTTATGTGCATTGTATACATATTTCTCGATTGTCTTATTTGTACTTGGTATTGTGCACATATAATTTTTTTTTCTTTAAATTTTATATCTTGACAATAGAATTCAAAAAAAAAAAAAAAACAAACAAAAAATTTCAGTAATGAAAATTTTGTGTTTGTTTTCTTTTAATTTTAATTCTTAACTTTCTTATATTAATATGTTATCTATCTTTTTTAATAAGAATATAATTAATTCGTAACAAAAAAAAAAATTTGACTATTGATTAAATTGTTTTAGTAAAAAATTATTTTCTAGTTTTTGTATTGTGTAAACGTAACAATTTTCTAACTTGTAGCATTCTCTCTAGCTCCCTCTTACTTTACCGAAGAAATTCATAACTCGCCTCAAGTCAAGTTGACTTGGCGTATATATGTAATCCCATAATCCGGGCATGCAAGTTTCGGGATAATCCGTTCTTGTGAGTTAGAACAATTTCAATATTTCAAAAGTTACTCGCCTGTTCTGTTTCGCAGGGATTTTGAATGACCGGTTTTGATATTCGAAACGTGCGTGGAATATTTCGAGGAAGTGGGTCAGTAATATTAATAAGTTCAATTTTTAGCAAGGTTTTCATGCATTTTCGTGTTAGATTAAGTTATTCAAGTAATCTATAACAGTAATGTTAGGAGTCCAGAAAGGAAAAGAACAAGTAAATTATTCGACTTATACATAATTAAATAACTCGCCTTTTATATTGTTACGGGTCAGAAATTTATCGTACCAATATGAACTCAAATAATTAGTTATTATTATTAGTTAATAATTAGGATTGGTAAACATTAAATAAATACAAAAACTAACCAAAATTTGTAAATAGTATTCAACAAGATTAATAGACTTTTATACTTTTATCCATTTATTAAAATCTAACCTATACGTATGTAGATTGTTTATTTACATGCTAATGTCAAATCTTGACCATGACCTTGTAATAATTCTTTTCTTCTTCATTCTAGTGTAATGTAATTAATTAGGTCAATAATTAAGCTGTTTATTGGCAGTTTTGCCTTATTAATCAGGTACATGTTTCTTCTTGGTGTCCGAGGTTTTATCTCTCTCTCTGGGTTCTCTGTCATTTTCTTTTTGGTTGGTTTTTGGGCCAAGTGGTCTATGTTATATTAAACGAATATTTTCGGATTTTTTACCACCCCTAAAAGGGAGTTCCATCAAAATTACTTATAAGTATTTCTTGTAAAATCAAGAAGATTTGTATTTCACGCATTGTGGATTTGCGATACTTAAAAAGAAAAGGCCCTACCTTACTCACCCAGACACAATTTAAATTGCATGCACCTCTATCTGGCTTTATTTATGCTTTTGGGCCTATTAGTTATAGTTTCGATACTATTCTGCATTAGCATTACCCATTATCTTCGACTGCTTTTATCGGCTAGACAAGGCCTATTAGTTATAGTTACAATACTATTCTGCGTTACCATCATATCACCTTCGACTGCTTTTGTCTGCTAGACAGGGTACTCCTGAGCTTATTACTTCCGCTTATTGGCTGCTCTTGGGCTTGCGAATGTTACAGTGCTGTCTGTTGCCCTCATCGATACATCTAGGAGACTTCGAGAACAAAACTAAAAATGGAGAGATCTTTCTCTCCATTTTTCTACCTACATGTAACTAACCTGCTATCTTTGGAAGACCACACTCACCCTAAAACAGAAACGATTTAAGGGTTAATTATTAAATCATACATATATAGAGATTAGATTAGTACATACAAAGATATTCTTTTAAAAGAACTGCATAATAATTTCATAGAATTAAAATAAAAGAATACCTACTCATCTACTCGTTGTAAACAAGCAGTACTGCTTGGGTCTAAGGGGTAAGAATCTTGTAAATAGGGACCCTTGCATAAATAATAAATAAATAGATAAATTGTACATATAGTGTTAATTTCTTGTCTTTATAAACTGACAGATAGTCAGCAATTTTGGGAACACTTTGTATACAGACTAACTCTATTTCTGTACCGTGAAACAACCATTATTTGAGTAATTGAGTAAAAACATCAGTAAATAGAGTTTACCTGATTTATTTTCCACGTCCCAACTCTCCAGATGAAATTTATAAACCTAAGCTAGCTATTATATAATTTCACCCCCTATCAATCCAGGGAGCAATGTAATAATATATAATCTTAACGGAAAAATATGTCACATAAAATACGTGTATAAAAAAGCAAATTCGTTTTGTTTATATAGCCATACCTACGTTTTTCAATAGGCACCTGAGAACGACCTGCTAATTGTTGATGTTTAATAACAGGTATAAGACAGGTGCAAAATAAATGGCGCAACTGAGAAGTAATTATTGTGTTTGATTGTTTCTGTACGAATTTTATCTAAAATCAGTTGTAAATATTACATACCTACATGAGTTTAAGTTATATCTTTATCTTCAATATAACTTTAAAGTTCATTATATCATTATATCTTGCACTAAGAAGAATAGGAAAATTTATCAAGCAACTTTGCAGGTTGATGTTGCATCATATAATAATATCATGATGAATGGTGAAGGTAAGCTATTTATTGGCTTTGTTGTTTGCTCTATTTATGATTGTGTATCTGTTAAGAGGTGTTATAAATGTAATGGTTTCAATCATTTTTCAAAAAATTGTCCTAATAGTACTATTTATTGTCCAAGGTGTGCAGAAAAACATGCTGTAAAAGAATGTAAGGCTTCTTCAGTTGATGAATTAAAATGTATAAATTGTGTAAAGATGATGGAACGGGATTCTCTGGTTCAAATTAATGTAAATCATGCTGCATGGGACACCCATTGTAATTCTTACCAACGTCATATAGACGAATTAAAATCCTCACTTTATGTAGCATAGCAATCGCAAATGAATCAGTCGGATGTATTAACCATTGGTGGTACAGCTCTACACCCGCAAAATAATTCATTTAATATTTCTAATAAAAACTTGACCTGCTATCTGTATTATCAGAATGTCCGTGGAATTAGAACTAAAATAAATACCATATACTTGTTTTCTCTTCAGTCCGATTTTGATTTTGTACCATTGACAGAGAATTGGTTAAACGAATCTTTTCATAGCTGTGAGATATTTTCCAAAAATTATCATGTATATAGAAAGGATAGATCTACTTCTCGAGTTAAATTAAATTACGGTGGGCGTGTTTTGCTAGCTGTCAATAAAAAATTTATTAGTAATAAAATAGATCTAACATTTATTAGCGATATTATTCCAATTATTTGGAGGTCTTTCTTCAGTTTTCCCTTCGCTACTTTGCTCAATTTTGGCTTCAGGTTGAATTTCAACATAACTAAAATCCTTCAGAATCAGAATTTTCATTACAAATTAATTCATTTTTATTCTATCCTTTGAAGATTCAGGAACAAAGTGTTCTAATTGTATCTCGCGAGAGGTGGAAACATTTCTATGTAAAAATAAAATACCGTGTCAACACAACACCATATTTAAAAATACCACTACTTCAAGATCCTATCGCCAATTACCTCGACCATATTGAGCGCTTGTAGTGGTGGAAATTAACTGAATTTATACCAGCGGTATTACTTCCAATCTTGAATATAAAGAAATGTACGGAGCATCGAGTACAAAGGGTTAAATAAACATTAAAAAAATAAACAAAACACTCAAGATACGATGTTCTTAAGTTAGGTATCGAATTATTCTTCTCTTTTAATAGTGATTACATCAAAAATTTTAAAGATAAGATTTTACATTGGCCTAAATAACATTCTAACATAAAAATATAATTATGTAAAGCACCATTAAATAATAATATAATTTTTTTTGTTATATCTCACAGATAACTGAATTTTGTTTTTATGGTTACAGACCATAAAAAAAGAAGAGATATTTTATTTTAATTTTATTAAAAACACCTACAGCACTGGCCCACATCTAGGGATTTTTACTATTATTTTCACCAATCGCTGTCATGACGATTTGATCATGTGGGTTTCGGTTATTGTTAAAGACCTGGTACAATCAAATCTGTTGTGCATGACTACCCAAAAGGGGGGTTATATTTACTACGATTTTACGACAAAAACGCCTTCTGGATTAAAATCAACCATTATATCATGGTGATATATTAACGGAACGGGAAAAATATTTACATTACAAAAATGTATGTATAGCGTGTTTCGTTTAAAAGAGTATAAATTTTGGTTGCTTTTCATTTATGAACGATCCTCTATATATAAAAATAATATGAAAAGTTTCTTGTATCTCCAATAATAAAACAATTGTCGATTAACTACTCACTTATGGAACACCCTCTATATTATAGGTAAACTGATATGCAAGAAATGCTATTAAGAGTTAAAAAAAAAATATAACTAAGCAAGATAACTGTAACATACAAAGAAATATCACCCTGTATAGTAAAACCATTTATTTTTATTTTTAAGATAAATGCGTGTATGTATGTAAATATTTTTAAAGTATGCTTCTCTCAAATCCATATTACTTCCATTTGATACTTGTTTGCGTGTCTATAACAAATTGAAATATCGAGCAAATACGCACTTATTGGGCACCAAGTATATTATATCATCATTTGTAGTAGACATGCTTGTCATTTTATATTATTGCTTTTGTAATATAATTGCAAATTACTGAGCTGTCAAATTTTAAAAAATGCCAAATTTCAGTGAATTTTCGTAATATAATTTTTGAATACAATGCTTGGTAACAATAGTTTCAAAACCATTTGTATTATATATGAAAATTATCTTTTTCCAATAAAGGACATTTTTTATAAAATGAACAAATGAATGGATAGTACGATTCTTTTCAATATCAAACGTAAATTCTTTCAAAAACTTTTTTAATTGCAATTAAAACAAAACTGTTTTCATTAACAAAGTTCTGCATCTACAGCCGCCAATTAAACTAACTAGGATATCAACTTTTTCATTCCAACTACTAACAAACGAATCTTAGACAGCACAAAAAACTTGCCATCGAACTTTTGCTAATTTATACAAAGTTTTGTTATCGGGTGTCTTTTGTTTTATCTCAATGTCATTAACTTGAATTTCCTTCGACCTAGAATTCAAGAAAACTGCGTCATGGTGATTGTTACGATCTCTGCTAGAGACTAAAAAGAATCCACCCGCCACCCTTTGATGTCTTGGCTCCAGAAATCACTGCATTTTAGTAGATGTTATCTGGACGTTGCTCGATACTGAGAAAAATGTTTGCTAAGGAAGAAACATTTCAAATACAAAAAAAAACAAAATAAACGAAAGGAATAACAGATTTAATATATTTTAAAAATTTTAAAATAAAAAAATCAGGAAGGAATCTTTCCAACTGTAAGGCTATGCGCTACTAAAAAATATCTTTTTTTTTTAGAAAAATGAGTCGAATAAGCTTTTTAAATAATTAAACAAGGATACAGGTGACCATGAAATTATTTTTACTTGACCTTATCGTAGGTTGATAAATTGAAAAAGATGAACAAATTAAGAAGTATACGTCAAATAAATCAACCCAAGTATAACAAGCAAGATTGCTGGAAAATAATGACCCGCATGGAGACATGGACATGAGCTGAAAAGGAGAAAATCAATAGATGCAAATGAAATAAGAATTTATTAAAAAATGAAACAAATATTAAATTAGTTTTGTTAGTACTCTTGTAACATAAGATATAAGGAAAATCACTGTACTGACATTTTATTTATTTTTACTGACAACATCAAAATCCTCGCTAGTCCATACTATATCATCTTTTAGATTATATATTATATGATATACAGACTTCTATATCAACACTCCCTCCTAATCTAAGACTGGTGTAGCACAGGTACCCATTACTTAGATTAAATAATAAAATATTAAACTGATAAACTCTAAAATAACTTCCTCCTAATCTAAGTAAGGCAGTGATTATGCAAGATGGAGTATTTCCAAAAAAATATTAAAAATATTATAGGGTAAACTTTTTGTAAAAATATCTGCTTATTGTTTATTAGAAGGAATATATTGAATTGAGATGTACTGAAGTTCTACACACTCTCTAATAAAACAACATTTTGTATCAATGTGTTTGAGTCTTTGATGTTTCCTTGGTTCAGTGGCTATTTTAATACAAGATTGATTATCTTCAAAAATAACTGTTTTGTCATTTAGTTCAACACCCATTTCGTTTAACAAACCTCTTAACCACAAACATTCAGTAGTAATAGCTGCCAGAGCAATATATTCTGCCTCCGTGCTAGACAGTGCTACAGTTGGTTGTTTTTTTGTTGACCATGAAACTGTTGAACCAAAAACTTGGAAAACATACCCTGGTATTGATTTTTGATCTTGAACATCATTTGCAAAATCTGCATCACAATAGCCGCATAATGCTGTTGAGTTTGATTGTTTGGTGAAAACTAAATTTAAATCTTTAGTACCTTGCAAGTATCTTAATACTCTTTTTAAATATTTCCAATGTTGTTCAGTAGGGCAAGATTGGAATCGGCTTAAAAAATTTACTGCAAAGCTTAAGTCCAGTCTAGAGTTGGTCATTAAGTAAATTAAACAACCAACGAGTTCTTTATAAGGTTTCGTTGTTATAACTTCACTATTCGGAATTTCTTTTAAATTTAATTCTATAGGACTTCTTACTGGACTACATTCTGACATTTGAAATTTTTCTAGTAATTTAATAATGTAATGAGTTTGATTAATTTGGAGTATTCCTTTCTCTATGTTTCTAATAATTTTGATCCCGAAATAAATATCTACATCTCCCAAATCTTTCATGTGAAAAGTTTTATTTAACATTAGCTTTAATTGATTAATGTCAGTTTTACTATTTCCTGCAATTAAAATACCATCAACAAATAACAGTTAATATGAAATATTCTTGTCTCCAGTTTTTACATGCAAGCAATTATCAGATTCACAACGTTTGAAGCCAATTTTAATCATCGCTTCATCAAAACATTTATACCAACATCTTGGAGCCTGCTTTAAGCCATAAAGGGATTTATTTAATTTGCACACTAAACTGTTATCATTTTGAAAACCCTCAGGTTGTTTCATATAAACGTCTTCAGTTAAATGTCCATGTAAAAACGCTGTTTTTACATCCATTTGATTAATTATTAAACCATATTCATTTACTAAAACTAATCCTTAGTTATAACATTGGCTACAGGAGCATAGGTTTCAAAATAATCAAAACCAAATTTTTGCATAAATCCTTTTGCAACTAAACGCGCTTTATACCGAATTATCTCATGATTTGCATTAGTTTTATATGTAAAAATCCATTTACAAGGAATAACTTTCATTTCTTTGCAACGTAGAACAAGAGTCCACGTATTATTTTCTACGAATGAATTCATCTCTTCGAACATAGCTTCTTCCCACTTTGTTCGATCAGGATGATGCTTTACTTCTTCAAAACATTTTGGTACATCATTAACATAGTTTTCCGCAGAATATGCATAATGCGAATAATTATTATTGTCTTCGTCTGGCTTAACAAAACTAGCATTAACAAAGTTATTTTTATGCCATACACCTGGCTTGCGTTTACGTAATTTAGGACCACTGACGTTTTCATTTGTTTCATTTTCTACATCAAATCTTAATTTATTTTCCTTATTTGATTCTTGACTTTTATTTCCATTTACGATTTCCACTTCTTCTGAAGAATGTTCTGACTCATTATCTTGTAAATCATTCATTGACTTTTCATTTAAGTCGTTTGATATAAGTGGATAAACATATAATGAAGATTCATCCAACGACAAAGGTTTTAAGGTTTTCTGGAAGACTATCGCCTAAACTCACCGAGCAGTTACTAAGACTTAATAGAAAAATACTAGAGCACTAGTAGGTCTATTAATTGGGCATTGTAAGCTTAACAGACATATCGTCGTTGTAGGGTCAAAATCTCGAAACTCATATTTTGGCATAAATGTAATTTTTTTTAAAGAGATTAATTTTAAAAATAAAAATCATTAACCATTTGGCATCTATTACATAAAAAAGCTACTTTTACAAAATTAACAATTACCTACAGAAAAAAAAGTTTTTAGTGTTTCCTGAAAACCTGGTAGTTTTATGATAGAGGTTTTGACTCTACGACGACGATATGTTTAATATCGGTCTGACAGAAGAGACTTTGTGCCGATTCTGCCAGGAAGAAGAGAAAACTGCAGAACACGTAAGGTGCTACTGCGCAGGTCTATCAAGACTGAGATTTCTTACACTTGGAGAAGAAAAATTAACGGCAGCTACCTACGCCAGAAAACTTGTCACAATATACAGGGTGTTTTCGAACGTGGCGTCCAAATTTGTAGGGGTGGTAGTTCGCATAATTTGAGACCGATTCGCAGATTTCATTTTTCCAAAATATTTAAAATAAAAATAATTAAAAATTATAAACAGGTACGGTCCTGCACTGCCATAGGATCGCCTCGACTCGCGCGCGCTACGCTTAGACAAAATTGCAAATCGCATCTGTTTTTGAGGACTATTGCACTACGCGCTCAGGGTAGGACCTGCTCTTTGATTTTTTTTATAATGGTTCTATTTTGTGTATTATAATTTTTTAGAAAAATGAAATCTGCCAATCGCTCTCAAATTATGCGAACTACTACCCCTACAAATTTGGACGCCAAGTTCGGAAACACTGTATATAAAAAGGTCGAGGTGGGGGAGACCACATAGCCCACAGTCCTAATTAAATCTATTCTAATCTAATATTTTAAATTAATAACAAATTTTTTTTGTTCTTCGTTTTGTCTGTTCGCTTTTTCTATCTACGTTTACTTATTTTCAAATACCTTCCTTTTCTGCTGATTATTATACTATCTAGTCTACTAACCCTCTGAGGTCAATTCCGCTTTAGCTTCTCTGCCTTATTTATCGTGAAATAATTTTTTCTTTTTTTTGCCCTTTTCTCGTTTTATTTTATTTTTTCTTTATACAAATTCTAACAACTTATAATTTTTATAGACATTAAAATATTCAAAATTACTTTTTGCTCCCTATAATACTGGCTATCTAATTTCAAGCTAAAAGTTCGTAATCAATACACTTTTCATCCAATAACAACTTTCTTTTTCATCACTTTTGATTATTTATAATAATTTCATCATTCCAATAAACTTTACCAACCCAGTATAGTTTTATTTTGATAAATATAAATTAAAAAAATCCTATCTAGGATAACATACATTTTGATCCTCATAAATGTCCATATCACTATATATCTAATTTATTTTATCGACAATTTTGCTTTCCTTTTTTTATTCCCATTTAACTGATTATTTAGGCATCATCTTTCCATTGTCTCTATAATGTTATCTAAAGTTAGTAATTCGAAGAGATGAGTTTGGTTTAAAACATTTTTTTTGCGTGTAGTTTATTTTTTTCATCATGTATCGAGTCCGAATGTTTTTGTCTTCTTGTATTCTTAGCGAATATCTCTTTGGATTCAATTTCCTACCGATGGTATCGCAGTTATTCGAAATAATATTACATCGCATTGCCATTACTATTACTATGGTCCCAACGATGCTTACTTTTTTGTGCCTTAGCACTGCTATTCAAGTGTTTCGATGCAGTGTCGTGGACTGACGTTTTTCTTTTGGAAAAAAATATAGAAATCAAATATTTGGTCCATAGCAACTGGAAAGGCCCAAATAATTAATTTTAATCAACCATTGACCGAAGTCATTTTGGCCATAATATTATATTTCCTTGATATGTACCACACCATGTACCATAGATTATTTTTCATGTCTGTCAACTTTGATATTTTAACTAATTACGTCGCAATTTACGGTTACAACCAATCTAAACCAAATAAATTGACTATCATGCACAGTAAATGAGAATGTGAATTGGTGAATGGGAAAGTAGTAGAACCTTCAAATGATGGTACAATGAGCCGCAGGCTGCAGTACCGCTACGCTACAAATGGATTAGAGTGATATCACGGAGGGTTCTAGGGATGTAAAAAACAAAAAAAATATGCACTATGCTTAATAAATTTACCTTTGTTGACATCAACTCGTACAGGTGATTGTAGATGTCAAATATTAAGTGTTAGAGTACAAGCTAATATTGTACTTTTAAGTTTTTTCAAATTTATTAAATAAATAGTATATTACATAACAGTGTGGAAAGTGAAACACGAGTTAAAGTAACTAAACTAAACGAGCGCGAGAAATACAATTTCCAACGAGTTGTGTACACTATTTTTCCTACGACCACACACAAAATCCTTAAAAACACGTCTTTTTTAAATGAGAACGTCAATTAAACCATATCACACATGTACTGAAAAGTATATCACACATGTATTAAAAAGAATATTAGCACATCTGTTGAAAAGTAAAAAAATCCTCCAAAATATTTTTCATTTTGTAACAGTAGAAATGACAAGAACTAATACAAAGTTTAAAAAATATTTATAACTAAAGCAAAACAAGAACTAATATAACAATAAGAAATATTTATAACTAAAGCAGAGATACTAACAGAATAGTTTATAAAAATGTACATCTAAAGTAGAGATAACTAATAGAATGGATTAAAAATATTTGTAACTAAACTAGAGATAACTAATATAATAATTAGGAAATGTTTGTAACTAAACTGTATGAACTGAATAATCATTAATAATTTTGTTATACTTTTTTTCTGGGATGTTATAAAAGTTATTATAACATTTACTAAATTGCAGTGGATTTTATAATGTTTCATTATTATTATTTAGCTTTACTTTACTTTAACACGAGTTTCATTTCCTCAACAAACACCTAAAACCCAAGAACTACAAGAAAAAAAATTATTCTCAGTGGTTCCCCTAATATATGTGTTTATTGCCTCTTGTGGATCTACATTAATTTGTTGCTGTATAGATGAAGTACACAAACTTGCACTGTATCTGGGTTGTGTAGTTTCAGCATTTTGTTCAGAGTATTGTTCAATGTTTTTTATGCAACTTCTTCGTTGAATGTGCTTGTGCTGCAAATGGTGTTCATTATTTTATTAGCAGTCATTAATCTATTAGTTGCAGAGTCATCTATGTAGTGCTCGGCCACGGTAAAGGATTTCCATCCCCCGTGGCGCTTTAATGCAGCTAGATCTGCTCCTGTATCTACCAAAATTGTTGCAGAAGAACGCCTAAATGTGTGGCCAGTATATTGTTCTGGATTCGGAAGATTTAAAAAATTTGCCACTACCTTTGGCGCAGGGCCTATTTTGTTTATACCCACTACTTGCTGGGTGTATTTTTTATTTTTATAATTAAGAAAAAACCTTAGTTGGGTGGTTGGTGGGCTAAGATTGGCATATTTTTTAAATATGGTATAAAACGGTCCAATATTCGTGAATTTTCTGGATACTTGGTTTTTGTGTTATCTATTTTTATCACAGCTGCTGTACCCAAATCCTCTATATCGTTTATAGTCAACTATATGAGCTCCTGCTTTTGGCATGCTCCTGATATTTCAAGGATAAATGCAACCTTAAATAATAAAAAATACTAACACATTAAATAAAATAATAGATATTAAACTTGCTCACCTTTGTAAATAAATTTAATTCATCTGGAGCTGTTTCTATGAAATTATTTATTTCTTGTTGCGACAGGACTTTGACTTTTATTGGTTTATAGCCATCACTTTTTCTCTTTAAGAATTCTTTTAATTTTAGGTACTTAGAAATATCAACATTGTGTTCAATAGACAGAGTAGTTCTCAACATTGAGTACTGTGTCCACAATGAACTCTTTATTTATTTCCTTTGTCTCCATTTAATGAATTGATCATAAGCATATTGATACCTTACTCTGGATTTAGCAGGCAATGATTTGAGCGACGTGTTTTTAGCAGCTTCTGCTATTTCTGGAGGCGTACATTCAGAATCACTAGAATCCATTGTTTTGCGAGCTCAGTACAATTTTACAATTAAATTAAATTTTACTAAATAACTGCTTGTGTGTTTGACAATTAATACCACAGCCTACTTAATGTAATTTTTCAAATTTATTAACTTTAAACTTACCTGTTTGGTTTAGTATAATCACAATAGCCATGAAGAATAAGTTTTCCTTCACTTTCTTTTAAATGCATTAACCAGTAATCTTTATAACACTTAATTTTAAAGTTTGAATTATCTTGTAGATACTAGTATGTATTTGAACACAAATCACAATAAACCTATTTTCAAACTAATAGACACCTACAGATAGATGTATTGTAAACACTAACATAAACATAACCTCAAAAATTCACATTGTCGTATTTGAAACCAAAAATAACACTATAGAAAAGAAGAAGAATATTATTTTCTTTCCAGAAGTACCTTTATAGAAAATTTTGTTTTAATATTCGATAAATAATAGTGAGTGTACACATGTTTTATTATTCGTCTGATCTTAGGTTTTTAAAGAAGTTTTTGCAGTTGCTAAGCATATCAATAGCTTGTGACATATTAAAATTTACAGTTTGCAAAAGTTTGCTGATGGGTTAGGTTAGGTTAGGTTGAAAATGAGTGGGATGATCTCATCGCCTTCCACTGCGACCCAGATAGGTCTATTGTGGCTCATGAGTAACTTATAATTCACCGTACAAGCCACACCTTTTGATAAAGGTCATTGTTGAATTGGGTGAGACTTCTTTAAAGACGGTAGGCTCCAGTCGGGTAAATCCGAAGATCTCGAACCTGGTTCTTTCCAGAGCAGAGCAGGTACATAAAATGTGCTCTGCAGACTCGTCCTCCACGCTGCAGAATCGACAGTTCGATGTTTGTTGCAGACCTATCCTTCTCATGTAGTTGCCCAGACAGCAGTGTCCTGTCATCAGTCCGGTGAAATTGCGTAGATCTCTCCAACTCCATTCTCGGATCTGAGCAGAGGCGTTCATAGAAGAATTGGTTATAAACGCCTTTGAATGAGTTAGCCCTGGGGTATCTCTCCAGTTCGTGAGTGTTGCACCCTTCGTCCGTTTTGGGATCATTCCTTTGGCAGTGCTTTTTGCAATGCCCAGGAATGTTTCTGGTCCTATGAACACAGATTCGGTTCCTCTTTTAGCAAGTGCGTCGGTTTTTTCGTTGCCCTCCACACCACTGTGTCTCGGAACCCAGATCAAAGTAACTTTGTTCCGGGCACCAAGACAATCTAGGGTATTAATATAGTTCCAAATCAGCTTTGAGTCAACTCGATTGGAGCTCAGGGCCTTAAGGGCTGCCTGGCTATCTGAAAATATCTTTAGAGTCTTGTTTGCGGGGAGAAAATTGATCAACTCTCTCGCTCCCAATTCTATAGCAATCATTTGTGCTTGGAAGATCGTGGCCAGAGAGCCTAGGTTTATTGATATGTCAACTCTAGGCCTCTGGCCGAAAAATCCCGCTCCTGTTCCTTTTTCAGTTTTGGAGCCGTCCGTGTACAACGCATAGTCTGCTTGGAAGAGGGTTTTTCCCCTTTGCTTCATGTGTCTCTCTCTGGAATAAGGACGCTGTATGGCTTTTCTATGTGCTGTCGGGAACTAGCGAGTCCGAGACCATGCCTAGGATGGGGTGATTAATAATTTCACTTATCAGCCCCGTCTTGTCCCACCGTAGTTCTTCGTAACATTGACTATTCACTTTCAGGAGCCTGTAGGAGACTATTCTGGCCTCTTCTTCCAGCAGAATGTGGAGAGGGGTTATTGCTGATGAGTTAATATGACTCAAAATTTTGATCACAACAGAGCATATAAATTTGAAATGCTTCAAATTATTTAATAATCCACTAGTCTCGTCTCTGATCATATTATCGATTTCTGAATCTTTATATATGCTGTACAAAGCATCGTGAATTGGACCAATTTGAAACCGCAGAGCTTTTATTAAGTCGACTTTCCCATTGCGTATCACTCAATGGTTTTAGGGTGTAAGTATCAATATATTTCAGTAATATTGCCCAACGAAAAGAAGAGGAAGAAAAAAATGTATATAACTTTTAAACAATATTAAAGAAATTGGCTGCCTCAAACAAGGATTTTGCCTTATCGTTTACAACCAAATTTAGCGAATAGCTGCTGCATGGAACATAAAATGCTCTGGGGTTTATATTTCTGATTCTTGTTTGTACTCCCGATTTTTCTCTTCTCATATTGGAACCATTGTCATACCCTTGACCGCGCATGTTTTCTACTTTAAGCCTATTTTTCTCTAGCTCTTCTAGTAAAACCTCCGACAATTCCTTAGCTGTTGATCTCTCAATGGGTAGAAAACCCAAAAAATGTTCGTTGATATTAACTTGAACTTCAGACTCTGATTCCTATATGGACACAAATCTTACCACAAATGTCATCTATTCTACTTTACCTGCTTAGGAAGTACAGTCAAGAATCACGGAATAATACGGTCTTTTGAACTTGCTCAATGATGTGGTGCTTTATGTTGTCATGCAATAATTTAATTATTTCATTTTGTATAGTTTTCCCTAGATATGTAGCTTTGATTTCTTCTTTATTGAGGACTTTGCGAACGTGTTCCTCCATTTTTGGATCAAACTCAGCCAATAACTGAATTAACTTCAAAAAGTTTCCATTATTGTGTTCATACAGTTTATAGCTTGTTCCTCGAAAAGCTAGAGAGCTCTCACCTAGCATTTTAACGACATATAATGCGTAAAAGATTTATCTGAGAATTAATGAGTTTCTGAGAAACTGCATCTATTGTTTCACCTATTTTCAATCTTTGCTTCAATTTAAGCCATGATTTCAAACAACCTATATGAGTTTTAGCATTTTCATGATGTGCTAAAGAGTCCCCTAAATGATTCCAGTCTTTAAATCCCCGATTGCCAAGAGCGCTAAAGCTAGATGGTGCAGCAAAAAGTCGACATGGAAAACAGTACAAAGCGTTTTGAAATACGGAATATACCATCCATTCTCTTAAAACCTCTTCTCCATTTCTAAGCCCTTTGTTGTAATGTTTTGGTTAGAATCTTCTATGCTGATCATCAAAAGGAAAATCAAAATTATAAAAAGGTGTAGCTGGACCACGTTTAACCAAAAAAACTCTATCTGCTGCACGCATGAGTTCGGGCCATAATCCTGGGTCAAAAGAGATACTTTGGACGGAAGCCTTTTCTAAATGTTTCTCTGAGGTCTGCACAACTTGCGAATTTTGATTTTTGGAACTGCGCTGAACTGCATAACTACTCGCCAAACTCGTTTGAGATGACTTACCCAGCTCAGTAATGCTGACGGATGCGTCCAAAGTGGGGTCCATATCCGGAAAGTCAGTATCTAGTTGCTGGACGTTGTTCAAATATTGGTCAGTTGTGGGAGCGTTAAAACTACCTTCTTTCATTGCGCTACCCTGGGGCCGACCCTGGTACGGGTCAAACAGACCTCAGATTCGGATTTAGCGGGTCGAAATACATAAAGATATACCGGTCCCGTCAAAAGTACTGACAACTTTTTTTTTGTGCCGATGATCATTTTTTGACAATAAACAAAAATCAATTACTTAGACATATTGATATGACTGAATAGATATTTAAGAGACCTTTCAAATATTATATTTCTTTTTAAATTTTTTAATGATGACATCATCACGCTTACACAGATAACAATCAAAATCAAAAGGTAATTTGAGTTTACAAATAAAAATCAAGATTTTTTCTATAGTCGCCGGTTTACAAAATATAAATTTTTCCCTTTTATTTAAACCATACTGTATATTACCTAGTAGTTTTATAAATAAGAATAAAATTCAGTACAACTCCATCTTTAAATTGAAAGTGTATTAATGTATATTCCTATTAGTTACACCAATGCTTTTGCTCTAGTATACTCGACGTAGATCTCTATCAAAGATACGAATACAAATTCTAAATTCAATTACTTTATACGTCCTCTGTACTTATAGTTAAAGGATCGGTAGCGCAGAAAAAGGAGATGTTGGTTTTCTTTTGGTTTTACAGAAGCCGGTATTTGCTGGACACGCCGAGTTAAAAGTGGCGTCAAGTTTTTTTCGGTCAACATAGATTCACTAAAATCAGATATCTAGAGTAAATCTTGCTTTTATTTTGCAGTCTCTGTGAAGTTTATCGATTTTATGTATGTTGTAAGAATTATTAAAAAGTAAGAGGTGCGATTTTTTCACATATTACATTAATTATTAGAATTGCTGTTCATGGTTGCATTTAATCTGTAATATATAACATGCTCTTACTTGTCAAATTAAATTAAAGTATGTTTTAGAGTTTTCCAAGGATCTAGTAATATAATAATTTCATTTAATTCCTGACTTATATTAAAAATTAAAAAAATAATTTCTAAACTAAACCTAGTAAATTACTTTAAGATCAGTTACGATCTCTGGGAAAAGCCATGAAACTTAAAGATGGGTCACGTCATCCTTTCTGCCTGATAAAAAAAAACATTTTCAGCGATCGATTCACTTATGATGATGTATGCCAAGATAGGAAAAAGTGGTAAACTCATGACTAAACCTGTTTTTTGTGAAAAGACTTCCTTATTGAAACTAAAAAAAAAATTGTTCGAGATAAACTTTGAGAAGGTCAAGAAGTTCCAACAATTCTATGTCTGACAACGTAGAATGAGTCAAGTAAGATTCGATCAAGCTAATGATCTTTAATATAATACATTAACTCACACATGGCTACCCCAAGTTCAAAAATATCAAATTGTTACTTGGGATGCTATGAAGATCGTCAATTGTTACATACATCCAACTGTAAATTGTGAAAGAGTGTCCAGTTGCAGATGTAACCATTCATCTGAAATTTCGTAGAAGTTCCAGGAGCATCTATCTCTTAAGGAGAGAGCAATGTTATGCGAGTCATTTTCGGCTACTCTGGTTCTGCTCAAATCCCTTACGACCTCCGTTTTCTTATAAACAGGAATACACTATAAGATTAGTACACCTTCCTTGATTAATACTATGAAAGCTACTAGTAGAAGTTTTGGAATATTCTAGAATATACTGGAAGCATGACGAATGTAAAAATGCGCTCTTGTTTCTGTTGAAGCAAATGAATATTTATAATATAAATTAGAATATAAGTAAATTTTATCGAACTAGGTATATAAGGCTATAAAATAAATTAGCGTATTTGTGTAAATAAATTAAACTGATAAACGTTACAATAGGCAAAGTAGCTACTAATTCAGACGACCACAGATAGTCATCACAGGGCTTGTACAGTCAAAATTAAATTAACAGTAATAACTGGACTACTAACTAAGGACCAGTGTTATTTACAGAGTAGGGCGAAAGGAGCAAGAAAAACTGTAAAACAGTTAAACGAATACATGCAGTTTTATTTAATTAAAAAAATACACTTAGACCCTACCCGAAACGTTTAAAACCAATATTAAATCTTAGTCCACCAACAAATAGAGCAAAATAACGCTGAGTGATGGTATATTTGAACAATATTCAAAATAGCTACCCAAATTTTCTCATAAAATTCATAGCCTCACTTTGCTCTATTGGCATTTTGCAGGTTTCTAAAATAGATATTGGCAAGTACTTCCTTGCGAAAATCAATAACAACAAAGTACTAACTGTACATATGTATCCGAACGGGTAACCGCGGTTACATTAGGACTAAGACCGAGTCCAGTTGGAAGACCAATTGCATATTTTACTATAAATATGACCATTAGTATAACCTTTCTCGACCTGTTTTAAAGGCGAATCATAGCGCTACCTTACTATGATACACAGCTCCCTAAAATCTTTTATTTACCATACTCAAAATCTCAGTTAATATTCAATTGCAAGATTTTTGCGGGTAAAACGCAACCAACTAAAAACAGCTGTAGTAAGGATTGCTCTAACTAAATTCCCAGAACGTTGGTAGGGGTAACAATATTTTTAACATTCTGAAAGAAATTGCGGTTGTAAATATATGTACACGTACGTCTATTTTAGTCGAATGAGTCTATTTATAAATAAATAAATAACACCGAACAGTCATACACATTATTTATTAATAAAAATGTTATTAAATTATGTTGAATTAATTTTAATGAGGTGGTGGTTGACCCCAGGTTGAAAAATTCTGCTTTAATAGAAGAGGTGGAAGTGAATAAAACAAATCCTTACTATTCATTATCACAGAACAGTGCCAAAAGATAATAATAGCTATAATCTTCATAAAACAGTTAAGTCCTGGAGGTGTGTGATTGACAAAGAGGGTATTGAAGAAAATTTTATAGGCAACACTAAAGAAAACATTCCAATTCTTTATAGTGTAAATGTCATAAGAAAAATAACCTAAACGGGTACTTGATATTCATGAAAAAACCCCGAATAATAAATAAATATAGAGACAGATATAGAAATAAAAAGAAAATGAGATTTTAAACCAATCTTTTGATATGGCCAAACAATTTATATTATTCCTATAGGTTGAACATATAAGTATTTTTAGTTATTCCTTTGAAGTTCAATCATTATTTTGGCATTTTACATATCGAAAGGCAAAATTAAATGTCTTTCCGTAGGCTAGATACACAATCAGTTGAATTCTCTTTGTGCATGTAGAAACATAAATAGACAGAGGCGGTTCAGAGCGATTCTTCCGAAACAAATATTATTTACAAAAAATAGGTCGATCGTCACCTAGCCATAGTTCCGCTTTTTAGACGAAATTACTTTATCTTCTGACAACCTTGTAGAGAAAATAAATATTGAAAAATTAGAAACAAATTTATTGGAAAAATAACAATATTTTTATATTAGAAAATGCTAGTGTGGTTACAACATGGCTTGAGTTTTTTAAGCCGCATGAGAAGCTATTGCTTCGATGATGTGAGGAAGGCTTCTACAAAGAATTGAGATGGCTTGATGGCATTAGTTTGGTTCATGACGCAGATTTAACAGTTTGACAAATCGTTCTTTCATTACATGATTCGGGTATCACGAGATATTATCTATTGGTTCTTAAAGGTTAGCTCCATCGCAGCAAGAAAGTAATAATCTTGTCCGTTTCAGAACAATCGAGAATAGGCCAGAGACGGCTCGAATCAAAACAGAACATATGGCTTGGGCAAAAAATTACATAAAATGTTTAAGTATTTCAACACTAATTACATTAGGTACTAATAAAAATTACTAATGTAGGTACTAAAATTGGCCTACTAAAGCCCAAATTATTTTTTTTTTTAGAACATTATTGAGTTTTTAATAAAGTTACTTCCCAGTAAGTTAAATAAAACCGAAATTTTAATTATTTTGAAACTTTTTTTATAATTATACGTTGCTATATGGCAACCTTTGGTTTTTATGGGATCATACAGATTGTTTCGGACACATGCAAGTTTAAAACATTTATTCAGGTTTGTCGTTCATTTTATGTAAAATATAAAATAACATTTAAAATATAATCGTAACTTACATTTTCTACATATTATACGGATAATTGGCAAGCTTCCTATCATCAGCATTTGACTTTTTTTTTGTCTAAGGTCGGTGTTGCTTCCATCATATCTTGAATCATTAAAATCAAAAGTCTTGGTTTAGACAGTATAACGGCCAAAATATTAAAATATATTTGTAGAGAACTTTCTTTGCTACTATGCTTTATTATTAATTTGTTACAAAAATGGTATTTGTCCGATTATTCAGATTTGAATATTTTTTGTATATTCACATACTAAATTAACATCCTGTATATGAAATAAATTCTATTCTTCTAAAATATTTATTTTCATATGCAGGTACTATAAACTATTCCAATTTCATTTCAAGTTCAATGTATATCGTAATAACAAAAATGCTGAATTGTTATTTTAAAATAATTTTAAAACATCGAACTGGGACCAAAATTCAAATAGTAATAATAATAATATTTTTCTAATCTACATTTAAATAATTAAATAATATTAATTGTTATTGTATATTATTTATTCTGTGACATTATAAATGTAGATGCAAATAAGAAAGAGATTGACTAACAACATGTGGTAGTATACTTTACAAAATTATCTCTGAAATGAGATTCATGAAAACAATCTTGTTGTATTAATTATAAAATTTATCTTTGAAATCTATTCACCGATAGAATTCAAGACTGCAGTTATAAATCCTCTTTATAAAAAAGGAGATAAACAAACTCTTACTAACTACAGACCTGTTGCTATGATAAAACATTTCTCAAAAATTATCCTTTTTGTGAACATTCATAATATTCTTTCTAAAAAACAATTTGGGTTTTGAACAGGTATTTTTACAGAAAATTTAATATTAGACCTAACAAATTGTATAAGGCTGTTGACTGCAACTGTCCAGCCATAGGAGTATTTTTCGATCTTCCAAAGACGTTCGATACAGTAGAACACTCAACCATATTCTTTCCAGAAGTTGCACAAAAATTTATTAAATCTTGTCTAATAGTACGAAAACAATAGGCTAAATTGATATTAGTACAGGCTCTAAAAGGACTGCTTAATGTGGCGTTTCACAAGGGACAGTTCTTGGTCCCATTCTATTTTCAATATAGATTAATAATCTACTTACACTTACAACTTCTGAACAGATATCAAGCCTTGCTGATGATTCTGTCATCTTTTATACTGCAAATACCTTGAATGATCTTAAACAAAAAATTGAAAATAACTTTAGTAATATTATAGATTGGTTTAATAACAAACTGCTTACAATAAATTTTATTAAAACCATGTTTATACCTATAACAAGCTATAAAAATATTCTTTCTAGTTACAACAAGCTAGAAGTCAACAATCATGGCAGGTAAACAAACATAAAATATTTAGAAATAACTATTGACCACCATCTTCCTTGGAATGAAACATATTTGGAAAATAACCACAGTCTAATAAATGGTGAAGGCACCGCTATCACAGCAAGTTCTTTTTTATGCGCAAACGTTGAAGAAATACCACTTGTTTATATAAATAATCCTACGATTGCTGTTACAGGAGATTTAAGTTAAGAGATCGATCAGTACCCATTATTATTGGTAATATAATGATATGGAAATTTCCGGATAACGTCACAAAATTTGGAAATAACAATATTGGGATGGGGTAAAAAAATTTTTAGAATGTTTGTATAAAGTAGTTGGGAGGAATGTTTTTGTTTTTGGAGAACGATTTTTAATTAATAATTATTATTGATCGTCAGCGGAAAAGAAATGTCGAAGGGGAAAATTATAAGTCAGATAAGAAAAATATAAAATTGAATTAAGTAAGAATAATATATTAGAAAAATGAAGAATTGTTAATGATTGGAAGATTATAAGAAAGAAAAATATATAAAGTAAATGGTAAACAAAATTTTATTTAAAAATAAAAAGAAGAAATCAGAAATCAATAAAGGTAGTAGATAACCAGTTATTTCTTTTTGCTCCAACTGTGTCATTGTAAAAGTTTTTTATAGGATACTAAACCTTTAGAACAGTGGCAGTATACAGTATTGTTCAAATGAAAGGAATAAATTCATTATAATGGAAGTAGTTGGTTTTTCGAAAAAATGCTCGGACAGGTCAATTTTGTTTACTCAAACCGCAATTTTTTAATTAGAATTCCATTTTCCCCCACTTCCCGTTTTTGGGCAGTGACGTCATTGAAATTTTTTTTAAATAGTAACCCCAATTTTTTTTTTCTTAATTTTGAAAGATCTTGCAATTTCCTACTCGGAAACATAATATTTGAAATATCTGACATAAAAATTTTTTGAATAAAAGTCATTTAAAGATCAGATACATAAATTTTATTTTATTTATAGTTATTTATAGTAATTTACGTACAATATTTTTTGTACTGCCACCAAGTGCAATAATTAAACGTTAATGTTCCGGTCAATATATGAATCATAATATTTTTGTTATAAATAATATTCGATTTGATTTTTGAAGTTCCAGGTTGGTTTTGTTTATATTCTACGTTAAACATTTTATTTGCTGTTTTTACTTTGTTCTGTATTGAATATTCGATGTAACCTTCTGCCATGGCCGAAGATTTCCATCCTCCGTGGCGTTTCAAACTTCTTAAATTTCCACCTTTATTAATCAGTAAGGTGGCTGAAGTCCTACGGAACCAATAGCCAGTATATTCTGTTGGGTAAGGCAATTTTAGATATAAAGATATTTTTCAAGGGAAGTTTCCCATTGAATGCATTCATATAGGTTGAGTAGTAACCCTATTGTTTTTACAAAAAACAAATATAAATAATCTGCGATGTGTGATGTGAGTTGGACGTTGGGCTAAATATATTCTATATAATTCTAAATTGAATTTGTCGACAACGAGAAATGTTCTCCTATGTTTGTTTTTGTGTTAGGAATGTTTATTATTAGCATATCATTCTTATCTTGCACGTCATCTACGGTCATTTTTACTAATTCATCACGGCGACATGAGCCGGCCAAGCCAATTGCCAGTATAGTCTACAAAAAATTAAAATGTTAGCATTTTAAAAATTATTGAAAATACCTCAATAGCGAGATACTTAAGATTTGACTATCATCGTGACATTTCTAAGAGGCTATCAGTATAAGAGGGCCTTTGGAACGGTTTCGGGCCAAAGCTACCCCTTCTAGGCCGACCCGGTCTAGTTTTTCTGTGGCGTGTTGTCTTAATTCGTTATGACTCTAGTGCGTACATGTCCCAGTTCTCCGCGATTTCAGCACCTGATGGTCTTTGTGTTCATCTTTCTGTCAGTAATGCTCTTCATCATGTTTACCAGTTGGCCGAGTTTACTTTCCTCTTCTTCTTATTTTACAGTCCTTATTTTACCGTATCCACCAGAAGCCTGCGTAGCTGCCTCATATTCTAAAGCAGCGGACAAGACATCGTCAATTGTTTTGTGGCGAGCTAAGCGAAGTGTTTTCTGCATCTCATGGTCACAGAGTCCATCAACAAATGTTTGGACTGCCAAACATTCCATCATATTTTTCAGAGCTGCTGGGTAAGAAAATCGCACCAACCTGACAATATCTACTTCATATTCCTGAAGAGTCTCGTCTCGTTTCTGTTTACGAATCTTTAACTGTGACTAGTATAAATGCTCCAAGTGTTCGTAGCCATATCGCATATTTAGTCTCTTTTTGAATTGCTCAAATTCATCTGTCTCTTCCACGGGTATAGTCTGAAGGACATCCAAAGCGTCTCCTCGAAGGTCAATTGTCAAATTCACTGCCTTTTCTCTCTTAGACCATTCGTTTGCTTTCGCAGCTGTCTCGAACTGTTTAAAGTAGTTGGTCTATGACATCTTACCGTTAAAAGTTGGGGCTTAACATGAGCAGAATTTACAACTCCCTCCAATTTTAACTTCAACTCCACCTTATAGCACTTTATTTCACCGTTCTTGGCTGTTTCTGTGTTTTCCAGTTCTTCTATTTTCTTTTCTATCTATTTTATTTTCTCCTCTACAGAAGACATCTTGTTTTCCCCATCAACAGAAATTTCGTTTTTTAAAGAAGACATTTCTAAAGAAGAAATATTAGACGAAAATTTATTTTCCAGAGAAGACATTTTGTTTTCCACGTCGGAAGAAATTTCATCTTTTAAAGAAGATATGTCAGAAATAACTTTACTTTCTAAGGAGGAAATGTCTAAAGAAACTTTGGTTTCTAAAGAAGAAATTTCGTCTCTCACGGACGACATATCAGAAGACACCTTTTCTTCTAAGGAAGAAATATCAGTTTTAATAGAGGAAAAATCAGAAGAAATATCGATATTTATAGTTGATGTTTGACTTTCTAACGAAAAAATTATAGAAGACTGCAACGACGCACTTTCGATCTAAAAAATTATCGGAAAAACGCATTTTCTAAAGTAGCAGCACAAAAAATATCTTTGAATTCTAATCATGGTCCTTTGAATCGGATAAAAATAACTCTGAAAATATATTAATTTCTTAAAAAAAGATATTGTAACATTTTGGTAAATTATCCGTATCGCACTCAGTTCATTGAGCACTCCAACTACGACGTCGTGCATAAACTTTTCATGCAAATGGCCATCATACCATCCTTGTTGCACAAATTACTATTTTACATACCCAAACATTTTTCCAGTTATAATTTATTCATTTCATTTCCTGGAAGATTTATTTTATTTAAAAAAAAAAAATAAAACAATCATCACGAAACGTTTTAAACGTTGCGGTGCACCACTGGTAAAATGGATTTAACCCATTTATGTCTCTTTTTAAAATGCAACTCTCTTCTTTCAGCTCAAACGAGCCAGCAAAGAGCTCTGCATGTTTCGGCTGTATGTTTCGTTGGTTGTATTCATTTGTTTTTTTCAAATTTTCATTAGAAACGGATTGAAAGGCGGAATTGTTTCTGTAAAGAATGCAATTTTAAAAAGAACGCCAAAAAGGCAACGCAAAGAACAAACACAGATCGTGATTTGGTATATTTCGTACAACTCATTTTGTTTTGCAAACTACATGGCTGTTGGTTTTTGTTTTTAATGCAATGGCGGATCTTCTTGTAAAATAATCCGTAGGTATTTAAAACAAAACACATTCGAATAATGGCTTTGTTCAAATAAGGTCATCAGTAGAGCTAGGAATATATGCAAAACGCCATATTTTGCATATGTTGCATATATATACAATTTTTGATTTTGAATGCATATATTGACATTTTGTTAATTTTTTGGCATATATCTGACGTACTAATTGGCTGGACATTAAAATTATGAGTTTTGGACCAAAATAATATTTTGTAAAATGCCTTTACAGGTCGATTTCCTAAAATTTTAAAGGAATAACTTTTCCCTGTAATAAATTACGGTTAATGGTGTAGGTACTTGAGAGGATTAAATTATAAACACCCTCCTTAAACCAACAAATTTTGCTAAATATCCTTTCAGGTAGTTGTATTAAAATTTTCAAATTTCTAAATGACTCAGTTTACTTTTAACTTCATTTCAGTCTTTATTGTTGTGTTGTTATCAGGTTCTATTCCAACCGTGTGGAGTCCTGTCATTATCATCATCGCAACCTCCTTATTGTAAATATCATGGAGATTGAGACTTGTATTGACCTCCATGGTTCTGCTTGGTGTGGTTTTCATGGTTCCTGTTTGCTGAGACATGCTATATTTTGAATTTGTTTTAGTTTTTGAATAGATGTCAATTATAAGGTGTTTGGTACCCAGGACAACTGCACCATATGTTGGAAAATGTCTAATGATGCCGTTTATGTCCATAAGACTACGCTGGGCGATAAACCGCAGGTACGCGCCTCGGTTTGGCAGCATTGTTTATAAGTATTTGCTTTTGTACTCTGTCTTCTAGGTATATAGTCACTGTTAATTAACTGTCAATAGCGGGACTTAGTTTAGTTTTTTGTTTAGGAGCTCTGGATGTTTCATTCCATTTTCTATCTTCTTGGAATTAATGGACAATGAATTCTATAATTTTGAGATCTACTTGCATTTTTTCGCAGAATGTTCTTAAAATACCCTGTTTGCGGAATTATTAAGTCATTTGCATAAGCTTTTCTGTAGAGATTATCATTAGTAAAGTGACTGATGATCATTTCAAAGTAGACTATTTTTTTAAGAAAACTTTCCAGAAATACGCAACTTCAGTAAAATTTTAATATTCAACCAACCTAAACTGTGGGATTTTAGATTCTCACAGAAAACAAAAAATGATCTTGTCATTTAGCGTTTTGATGATGCTAAATCTAGTTCATACAAGGACCTTGGGTCACCTTAGACGTAATGCACCTGGTTTCATCACACAGTTATCATAAACTGAATAGCAATAACATCAAATTACTGTCGAACTTACCTACAAAAAATAAAAATAAACTAAACATGAAAAATTTTAGTCATAATCTAATATTTTTTATTTAACATTGGTGTCAAAAGGGGTGGCGAAAGGACCTCCTTAATCTCACATCAAACGAAAAAAGTCATTTCAGGATGTCCTAATAGGTTTTAATTTAAAAACTAAATAAAATTTATATTGCAACTGTGTTTAAATAAATGAATGTTTTTATACCTGACTATAATCTTGTCATGATCTTGTCATTTAGCGTTTTGATGATACTAAATCTAGTTCATACAAGGACCTTGGGTCACCTTAGACGTAATGCATCTGGTTTCATCACACAGTTATCATAAACTGAATAGCAATAACAACAAATTACTGTCGAACTTACCTACAAAAAATAAAAATAAACTAAACATGAAAACAAAAATCAAACCCACTTCGCTGATGGAGATTGAGGGGTATCAGTATTTGCAAAAAATGGAAATTATAAAACGTACCATCAAGTTAACAGACATCCTATCATAAACAAGGTTTAACAAGTCAAAAACTCGTATGCTGCGCTTAAAAAACCGTTCAAAAAACTGGCTACAATTATCCACAGTATGACCCGAAGAATTTTCACTGATGGCACTTGGCTAAAAACTCAAGAATTCAAGAGTCAAATTCCTACTTTATGTTACAAAGGCATAACTTCCACTACACCCAAATGCAAACAAAGTCAACAGAAACTAGTGTTAAAATATATTTGTCACTATAATAAGCCCCGAAGAAATCCTACTGATAGCACTGGGTTGGAAAAATAAGATCTACCTCAAGTAACCTCCTAGAGGGAGAACTTTTATTTCAAGTGAGATAAAAACATTGACAACATTATAAGGTATGTACCATAAATAATATCAAAATTAGGACAATATTAAAATTCAAAAGTTTTCCACTTTCTGATGTCCATAATTGTCTATTAAATAATTACAAAATGGTCTAGGCCGACCTAAGTAATAATATTTCTGCGTCTGTAGTAAGATTGTCGAGAATTACATTCCCTTTTAGTCCTGTGAGTTTTGACACATGCATCGAAATATATTAACTGTTTATAAAACTCTTTACTTGCATTTACCTTAAAGCATTTAATGCCAATAATTTAATATTTTTAATACATATGTTTTATTGTTCTAACGACTTAATAATTTAACACTAACTTCTGTAATTTAAAAGGACCGTTCTAAGAAACGGAAATTTTCTGATAATCCCAGTACAATATGAGCTTTCCAACTTACACCGTAGATCCTATCAGGAACAATTTTCCAGAGATGATTCCTTCCATAGTTGTAGCAGCAATCCTGCCTGAAGGTATTGCCCTCATATCCTACACAGCTTTTAATCTTAGCACATATCATAAAATTATGAAGTGAAGGGATGAAAGGTCCACGCTAAGGGGGGTCCGTAATAACCCCATGGATGTCTAATGATTTCTAAACTTAAAGGCAGACCCTATTAGTAAGAGGGTAAATGAGAAATGTAAGATATGTGCCAGTAGGATGAATTTTTTTTTATGTACAATTAAAAAGAGTTTAAATAAGTCACTTTTAACAAACACTATTTTCATAATTTTTGTAAAACTCGTTCTTTAAGTTCTTCATTAATCCACGATTACTTGGAGAATCCCCTTTTTTATCTCAATATATTGTCAACTGTAAATGTACAATGTTTAACAAATAAATTACTTAATTTAGAAACTTTTAGTCGTAAAGAAAAACCGGACATACTTTGTGTTCAGTAACATTGTTGTAGTCAAGTCAACATTGAATTAATGCACATTATGGAGCATACCATGGCAACTACATGGTGGGACTATGATATCGCCTGGTAAATTCTCAAGAGGCATAAGTGGCTTAAGACTATAATGACCTAGTAATCGTACTTTCGTTGACGATTGATGTTTAGATATTTGTTTATACATTCCCCTTTAGTAAACAAAGTTCAATAAAATGTTTTGATGCAAAGAGGCTATGTTTATTCGATTTACTATTTTTATTTTAAAATCTAAATTTTCTAAAGAAAAGAAAAAAATCGAAAAGAGCGTTTTTTCTATAATTTTACAAAGACAAATTATTATTTTGATTAAATAGTAGTAGTGAATTCTTTTATTGCGACATGTTATTATCCTATTATAAATATTATTATATCACCAATTTGTTATTTTTTAAATAAACTATATTGTTTTACAAATGTTGTCTCTTAAAATTAAAATTAAATTAAAATTTTGTATTAATTAAAAAAAATCTGTAGTAGGGCTGATGCATGGGGTACTTTTGAAATTTTGAAAGTCAAGGATAGTTTCACCTGCAATATACACTTGGATGGTTGTCAACACACAAAAAAATTATTTCTTAATTTTTTCAGTTATTTAAAAAAAATACTTTAAATCGCCTTGTAAGGGTGTTAGGAAAAACGCACTTTAGATTGAGCCTTAGGCGTTTCCACCATATATTAAGAGTGAGATTATAGGTCTTTTTGACTGACCCTTAAGTCCACTATTAGCGGTAACAACGAGTTATATAGAGGTGCCCAATTGGTATTTAAATTGCCCTCTAGACAACACACGGCTAGGGGGTTAAGTTCAGAAGGAACCCTAACTTCCTGACGATGATTCACAGGACGGGGAAAGGAACTAGTCTTTTTGGGCAGTATCTCTCTCTCTCTCTGTCTCTCTCGGAGATCGGATTAAGCTAATACCCCCGCCTTTGAATGATCGTAAGTTTTCATAAACCAAAGAAAATTGAACCAAGCGTAAAATAAATAACTATGATTTATTTAACAAATAAAAACAACTAGTATTGCTTCCGCAATCTTGTAGTCTTTACTGACTACACAAAGACTAAATATAACTACTTAAAACTATTTACTCAAATAAGCATTATATTCTATCTGTTGGTTTGCAAGGCGGCTGAAGCACACGGTACTTTTTACTTTTCCCACCAAACTATCCGCTACCCGTGACTCTACTTTCGGACACAAAAAAGGAAACTACTTAATTCCAATAATTTCGACCGCTTGTCAACAAAGACCAAAAGGAACTCCTCGAAAATGCGGTAATCATTTTTCAAGAATGCTTCTGTTGATCTTTCTTGACCTTGTACTTTAATATTATTATTTAATAAAACCTTGTCCAACTACACGCTTTATTATTTTACTGAATATCTGTTTAGCGCGCCTGCCCTTGGACAAAACTTTACAAATCATAACATACCTATTCACTGGGTGTTATATTTATCCGTAACGATATTCAAGCTTTATCTTATACTAAATTCAAATTTAATCTAAAAACTATTATTAGGTACTCGTGGTTCCTTTTATTCTGTTAACGATTTTTTTTCTGAAGATAGTCTTATTTAAAAAAATATTTTAATTCGTGTTTAACTATTAGTTTTAACGTATGTGTTTAGTGTAATATAATTTTATTTAGAATTTTATTAATTAATGTTGACGTGTACATCCATCTATGCTGGCAGCATTGGCTAGTACTAATAAAGAGATTAATCCTCGGATAAAGTTGTTTGAATCCTTAGCTCTTAGCGTAATGTCTAATTGTGCCCCTGTGTGGAGTCTAAGATATTTGGAGGTGTTAGAAAGGGTTCAAATAACTTTTCTAAAGAGGATGCTATTAGTGCCTATCAATACACCTGACTGCGCAATAAGATTAGAAACTGGCAGAGCTAAATATTCCTATAATATATTCAAAATGACTTTAAACTGGCTGCATAAAATCTTAAGTATGAATGATAATCGATATCCAAAGCTTTTTTTTAATAGACAGCTTCATCTGATTAACTCTGGAGAAGTAAAATATAATTGGGATGCTCAAGTTAGACACTTATTTAAATTAATTGACCATATGGACATATGGAATAATCTTGATGCTAATAACCTAAAACTAAACAAAAATAAGTTACTAACTGCGTATTACAATAAACTTTATAATTTTGATATTGTAGGAATTACACGATGTTAGTTTTTGTCCTTATATACAGCTTTTTCCCCTGATAAAATTCCCCAAAAATATTTACTTCTAAAACTGCCCATACAAGTTAAACGAACACTTGCACAACTCCGATTAACTAATAAATTTCGGTTAAAATTTACACTTAATAATAATATATATGTAATAGATCCCAATAATGTTTGTACGGTATGTAACATAAATGTAAATGAATCTCTTACACATATCTTCTTCGATTGTCCAATATATAATGTTATGAAACCGAAAACAAATTGTTTAGACGATCTGGAGGCTTTAATCTATGCATTATAAAATATAACCGAACCAGATGCATGGTATATATTTTCTTATATATGCAATATTCTAAAATTAAGATCATTTATTTTAAATGAATAAATTATAGTTAAGTAAACTTTCAGTAATAGGGTTCACGGGTGCTAGTCGATATATAACTGAGTTTTTTTAATTTTTATTATTTTTTTTTTTTATTTATATCGCATAAATTTCTTTATGGTCGCCCTACGATCAGCATTAGTGAGCATTACCTACTACTGGACCTATTGTTACTTTTGTTTATTATAATTTTGTTTTGAATTTTTTTTTGTATATATTTTAAAACCTTAACTCTTGTTGTAACTTAGGTTTATAAGCAATAAACGTATTATTATTATTAATAAAGAGATTATTATTATAAATATTATTTCCTTTTCTTCGTCTTCTTCTTTACGGTGCCTTTTCATTTCTTCATTTTCTTCCTTCCTGCGCCTTTCCTTTTCCTTCTTTTCTTCCTTCCTGTACCTTTTTTTTTTCCTTCTCTTCTTCCTTCCTACACCTTTCCTTCTCCTCCTCCATCTTCAAAAACCATACTGTAGGACCTGACGTATCCATGCCCGTTTCGTACTCAGTGGAACTGGTATTTACCATGAAATTTTATTTTTCATCCCACCGATGTCACGCTGGTTTTTGGTAACTCAATTTATTTATTTTATCTCAACCTTTGCAATTCAACTATACAATTGATAACATGAACGTATAACGTTTATCGTCAAACTGGCTCTCTGACGTCAGGATCATTGACTGATACAGCTCGCTTGGACCTTCTAGAACCTTCTCGAAGCGTCCAGATATTTCTTGACACAGAATGACATTTTTAGATATTTTTCGACTATTCTCTTTTCTTCTTTTACTTGATACTTTTACTTATGACCACTGCAGCTTACTGCAGGGTGATGGGTAACACTAGGAATTGTAAAATTACTTTAAGAGATTTCAAGTGGCGACTTTGGTCAAAAAAAATTCTCATATCTGTACGATAAAAGATTTTTTAAATATAGCGGGCACCTTTAGTCTCTTCCCTACTGGCATACAGTGTATTATGATTTGATGGTTGAAGTCTTTGGTTGAACCCTATTAGTGTGGAAGTGAATGGTCTATTTAATTCGAGGTCACGATGGTTATAATAATAGTTAAGGCATTGAAACCGCAATTTTCTTAATAGGAATAGGTCGGGTTTCCATTACGTCCTTAATATTTCGTTTGTACAGGATAGGAAAATTATACAGATTGAGTTTCCAAACTCGTAAGAGAGATAAAATACGACGACGGCCATTGATGAAGTATATTTCAAATAAACTGGACTATAAAAGTTTTGCATTTTTTGTGATTGTTCCCAATTTAAATATTATATTAATTAATAGGAAATTCGGTGAAAGCTATATTGGTAATTTTCATTTCAACTGCTCTAAGGCCCTGAGGGAAAACTTATTGTTACTTAGGCTAAACCACGTAAAAATTAAGAACTATTATATGTTGCATTTTTATAAGGGTTTGAAAATCGCTTGAACTTTTATTTAATTTATAGAAAAATATTTGGGTTCCTTACCCCTTAAGTTCACCCATATAAAAATATTTCTTTGGTCTTTGTACCACTTACGCCTTTCTATGTAAAAATATTTGAACCGTTTGCTTCTTAAGCCTGCTGATGTAAGAATTTTCGGTCCATTTACCTCTTAAGCCCGCCCATGTAAAAATACTATTTGGGCCTTAAACTTTTTAATCAAAATATCAAAAAAGGGCACATCTATTTTTTTGCAAAATTGAACTATTTAAATCGTTGGAAAGTATTTTTAGCCCTTTATCATTCTGAAAAATGAAAACAAGTGAAAGCTCAATAAGTAAAAAGTTTTTGAATGCAAAAAGAAAATCTATCGTTAAAAGGACATATGAAGAACTATGCGTAAAATTATTTATCTAGTTTGAAATACAAGAAGGCAGAATTACACATAAGACATGAATTTCTATCAAATATTTGCGGACAAAGGAACATAATTCGACATATATGTCTTTATATTGCATCGTTTACTAAAGAACTTTTGATGTCATTTTATCTTTTATCAGAATTTGCTATTGCCCAAAGTCAACATTCAGTGATTAGGGTGTAAGAGAGAGCCAATTCCTAACAAAAATAAGTTAAAAATATATAAAATTTAATAAGATCCTAATCCCTTAAGTTTTAGGGAGGTTTTAGAAATGATATAAAAAGCTTAATGTAATTTGTAACTAAAAATAACAAATATCACTTTATTAATATACTATTTTAAACCAACCAATATAAAGAAAATTTTAATTCCGATATGGTAAAAAATCCCTATTACGCTATTAAAGTTGATGATAAAGCAGGAAGTGATCTTAATGATGGCGAACAACAAAATGCCGCATCATATATTTTAAATATTGAAACAGATAAAATTTGTAATTATTTTATTGACGAAACTAAAAAAAAAATAATAAAAAAGCGATCATTAGAAAGGTATTAAGAAATTATCGCAAAGAATATGAAAGTAAAGTTGGAAAAAATTAATTTAAGGAAACTAATAGCATTGAAAAATAACTGTAGAAGACAATGCAAAAATAAAATTAATGATAAAGAAAAACTCGCTTTTTGAAGATTACTAAAAAATTAGCAATAATAATAGAACAGTAACATACATTGCGTCATTAATTCATGTTCATAATAAGAAGACTAAAGGGCCAATCTTTTTACCTCTAAGTAAAATTGAAAGTAACTATTTGCTGATTAAACTATAGGGCTATTGTTTGTTAATCTGTCAAGTAAACCTACATGTAACTTTACTCAGAGGTAAAAAGATCGGCCCTCTGACAGTAAACTACTGCACATCTATTAAAACTGAAAAAACAGGCAAAAGACTTTTAACTATTTCGTAAAAGTAAAGGGTAAAAGATTAGAATGTTGTGAAAAATATTTCCGTGTCATTTTTAATTAATTTATTCTATCTGTATTACAAAACAGATCATCGGTTAGTGGTACGCCAGCTTTCGATGCCAGTGGAAAATATGTACTTAAAAACAAGTCATCAGAAAATCGACAACAATGTTTTATAGATCACATAAACACTTTTCGCATGTAGCTGCCAAGTTAACGTATTTTTTAAGTAGAAATAAGCATCTAAAGGTTTTAGACTCTCACTTTATTGTTCCTGGACACACTCATGTGGAGTGTGACTTGGATCATGCAACAATCGAGAAATTTAAGATGATGTCCATTTCCAATTTACGTGCCCTAGAGATTGGTATAACGTCGCCCCTAATAAGAAAAGTGCCTAACTTCACTTTTTTGCAAAAATAGGATTTAGATATCATCTTTTAAAAAGACGGTTAAGCCACCTTTTGACAAAACTTTAGAGTGTCAACTTATCAGGTTAATTTTAAATTGAAATGATAGAAATTGGCTGATTTCCAATTTGACAATTGCCAAAAAAAATTGCCTAGCCCACACTTTTGTTTAAAAGGGGAATGCGTAGGAATTAATATTTTGTGTTACATTCAAAGTTATGTGTTATGTAAAAAAAACAGTGATAATGTGTTTGTTAAAAAATAACGTTTTTCTTCTCTCCTGTAAAAATCAAAACGGAGATAGGCATTTTTCTTATTAGGGCGACGAATTTAAAATGATGGCAGATCGAAAAAAAATTGTTAAAAAAAAAGATGATGCAAATAGTCTAGGATCCGTAAGTAAGGTTGACCTACAGCCATCTGTTTAAAGGATGAACATTTTTTTTTATTAAATAAAATATGTTTTTAAATATATCGCAAATGAGTTGCCTAAGAATATACGGTCACGGCCATTTTTTACACTTTCCTTTCTGTGTACAGATAAGGAAAGTATAGGAATCACGATAAAAGTTGCTTATGATATTTTATTTTGTTCCTATACATGATTTCCCTAAATGGACCTAATTCGAGATATTGGAGAAAGATTTGACATTTTGAAGATAACTAAAACGGTAAAGAGAAAAACACCAAATTTTAAACTTAAGCTTTAATCCCTGCAGTGAGCATATTAAAGTTTGTGCATAGTCGAAGCATCTAGGGAATACTTTATAGGGTTTCGTTTTTTTTTATTTTAAGAAAATAAATAGTCTACTGGGGCCCTCTTCTCGAATGTCTATTAAAAATGTCGCATTCGTCATAATGTCTAATACTAATGTCTATCAAAATGTCGATCGACTGACACTATCCATATTTTCAAAGGAAAATCGTCATTTTGTAATCGGTGACGTATTTGGCGAATGGTACCATCTGGTAACATTGGATAGAAACATACAAGACGAGTATATTACAGCACACAATTACTTGAAGGATCTCTTACTAATACAAAATAATACTGCAAATATATCCCAAATATATGTCTTTTTGAGAAGTACTAGTTAAAAAGTAGAGAAAATATAATATACTCGTAATATTTTTAACTGAAATTTCATGAGGGATTAAATACGAAATTGGAAGTACAATTTGGTAAAAGATTAAATAGTAAAAAGAAATATATTATTATAATATAATCTAAACATTACATAAAATATAATCTTTTTGTCTGCAATTTGAAAAAAATACAGCTATATAAATTTCTTAATGAGAGTATTAAATCTCTTGGACAAACAGGAGCAGTGTCGGATCGGAACTTCCAGTTCCTATCGGTCAGAACGGAGGAGGCGCACCTATCAATTTTTTTTAATGGATCGATTCCTTGAAAAGCAAAAAAGGCCTTCTTTGCACATTGATGCTGTGTTTATTAATTAAGATAAAAACATACTGTATTATATTATGTGGTTAAAAATTAATAAACATTATTATTATTATTATTATTATTATTATTATTATTATTATTATTATTATTATTATTATTATTATTATTATTATTATTATTATATTGATTGTGAAAACAATCTGCTTAAAAATGGTGGTTAAGAGGGTCTGTTAAACTGCGAAGAGTATCATTTAAAATGCTATGCATTATATATCTTTATTCTAGTTTGTGTCTGTATAATATTATGTATTGTAATGGGACTGATCTTATAAAATAAATATTTAAAACATTTTATTTCTTATTTTATTTGCCAATAAAAGGTATTTAAAAAATATATCTTTTATTTGGCATCCGTGATAAATTGTGAAAATAATTAAACTTGCAATACAAACTAAAAAATGGTAGGTAAAGTTTCATATAAAATTTTTTACACAAAAATCAATGTCAAGCTTTCTACATAACCTGATATATATTTAAAAATAATCTCAAATTTTGAATAAAAGTCAGTTTACTAACTAATAATGTTTATAGATGGTTTTCAACGTATTAAAAACAAAACAAATATCACACTAACTAAAATATTCATTTAATAATAGTTGTAGTGCTTGAAAACAGTATGATGTTGACAATAATAAATACACCTAATACAAACTCAAATAATAAAAAAAACAGCGATATTGACTCTTGTACAAAGTTTTGATCCGAACTTACATATGATAAAATTATTGGAAAAGGTAAACACCCATTTTAAATTAACACAAGTCGCCACTGCTCGAAATTATCCTTTTTGTAAGCAGCCTAAGTTAATATAAATTATAAATTACTCAAATCCTTTTGTATTTTGTAGTTTGTAAAACTGCAAACGAAATAAAAATATTAATACTAAAAAGTTGGTTAACCAGTACTTATGCCCTTATACCTTCTAGCCACTGAATTATTCGCGTAAGAGCCACATTTGTTTCATCCAACACTATAATTTGAAATAATAATCGTCATTCTTCATTCTTTACAAAAGAACTCAAAAAAGTTTTACAGTTTATATCATTTATTATTACTTATACTTAATAGTTTACAGGTTCTTAGATCAGTTTCAAATTACATTTTTTCATCTCTTACATATTCTTTCTCTTCAATATAATTTTAGTTTCCATGGTTAAATTTCATTATTTTTACTATCAACAATTTATTTAAATTTGTTTTACTATGACGATTAATAATAAAATAATAATAATAATAATAATAATAATAATAATAATAATAATAATAATAATAATAATAATAATAATAATAATAATAATAATAATAATAATAATAATAATAATAATAATAATAATAATAATAATAATAATAATAATAATAATAATAATAATAATAATAATAATAATAATAATAATAATAATAATAATAATAATAATAATAATAATAATAATAATAATAATAATAATAATAATAATAATAATAATAATAATAATAATAATAATAATAATAATAATAATAATAATAATAATAATAATAATAATAATAATAATAATAATAATAATAATAATAATAATAATAATAATAATAATAATAGGGGGGTGGGTTGGCTCAGTGGTTAGAGTCATGACTTTGAGATCGGAAGGTCTCAGGTTCGAATCCCACCGTTGGCCGGGATTTTTTCATTTAATTTAATTATTTAAAATTAATTCTGATGCCTTGGTAGGATTCCCCACTCGACCATTCACTGTTGGGTTCTAATTAACAGTGCTGTTCCTAAAGTGGCGCTGGGAAACAGTAACAAAGCCTACACAGAACACGAGGCGAAATAACCTTAGCAGTTGAAGCCGATGACACAAAAAAAAAAAAAAAAAAAAAAAAAAAAAAAAAAAAAAAATAATAATAATAATAATAATAATAATAATAATAATAATAATAATAATAATAATAATAATAATAATTAATAATAATAATAATAATAATAATAATAATAATAATACTCCCCCTAATTCACTCCCTTACGAGTGAATTTAAACCCCAAAAGCTGAGCTTGTGCGGGGAAAGAGACGGCTATTATTATTATATGCCGTGGTTTACCGGGGCGACTTAAAGATGATTGATGGTGCCATTTGACTTACAGATGAGGAAAACCCCATCCACCATCATCGAAAACGGTAGCGCATGGTGACTTTATTTTAATAATCTGGATGTCATATCAAAAGAAATTAAATTTCTGCTAATATGGCATCCATCAAATCCTATAGAGAACCATGCAAATAAATTCACATGTTTTTCCGTAGGATCTGAAACCGTGTCTTGTCTTATCATAAAATTGGCTGACAAATGAATGCCTCGCCGTAGACACCTACACCACCGTAGTCGATTACAAGATAGACCTGATGATGGCTCTATTGTCGAAAACGATTACTACATAATTTTGTAAATAATTTTGATTTTTGTGTTTCATAGTCACAATAAAAAATATTACACATTAAACTGGTATTTTAATAAAAAAATGAACAATAAATTGATTTTTAGATAACCTTGACACCCTAATCACACCACATATTTTTCATTCTAAACTACAGTGATTACAAGCAATTTTAAAACAAAATCTGCAAAATCTAAACTAGCACGTATTCGACCAACTTGTTAAAATGCAGTAATTGCCCTTGCGAGCGTTATCAAAATCTGTTCCAATATATCTTCGCTTATCTAAAAGTGGTCTGCAATAACCACCACAGAAAAATAATAGTTTACGACCTCTCTAACTCAATAGATGGCGTTGATACGTGATATGTGGCACAAGCACGAGAAAGTTTGTTATTATTCAAATTTTACAATTTGCATTTTTGCCTTAATCTCTAATTACATCTTAGGTTATTTACATTTTTTTGTTTCTTTCAAGTGAATGTTATAGTTCGTGTGCCGTACTCCAGATATATTGATAAAAGAATTTTGAAAAAGAGATATTTTAGGTTTAATTTTAAAAAGAAAGCATCCTTTAAAGCGTATCATATGCAAAATATTAGTAAGTCAATAATGTTTTTACTATATCGCATTTGCTAGAAGTTATGGTCAATTTTCTTCATCTGTCTTTATGTAATGATCAATTTCATTTAGATATTGCATCCCTTTGCCAATGCTTTTATTTATTGTCCACTTTTCCTATTTTCCTTATAATTTCTTTAACGTTTTCTTGGTCCTTCCATTTTTATTTTTAGTTTTTCCTACGTATATTTAATTTTTTTTATTTGTTCTCTTTGGTTTTTTTCTTTCTATTATACTTTTTTCATTCGTTTTGCTATCTTAAGTCTTTCTATTTTTATCTGGTATTTTTTCACATTTTGTCCCAACAACTTTGGTTGGTATATTTTTGTGTTTAGTCTAATCAAAATTATCACCCCTTTCAGAAATCTAGACAAGAAGGTTCTAGTTTATATACTTATTTTAGTCATTATGATGCAGTTTTCGTCAGACCATGTGTTTTGATATTTCTTATCTAAACTATTGAGTGGTGCAATAATTTTGATCAGTAATATATTAAACGTGGGATTTTGGAGCTAGAATAGATTTCCCAGCTCACAGCTGATACTTAGAAAGCCAGTAAAAGTATCTTTTCTTATCTTTATTTATTCCTTCACTTCAACGTAGTACTCATTGCTGAGCTAGTTGTGTACCATAGTCCGAACTTCGGACTCCGAAGCCAATACTTACTCACTTTCTATGTAGTTCCCACCTTTTGGGGCGTGGCTCACTTTTTTTAAAGCTCTGTCGTAACTGCGATGATCTGGGATTCAGAGGATTGGGTTGGGAGAGATCACCTTTGAAGGGAGCGCAGTGTATATTCAAGATCGAACTTCACTTAAGGTTTTGCCAAAGGGTGTGCAGTTCTGCCGAGAGATAGGTAAAGTAAGGGACCAGGGCCGAATTTAATTAAATCTGAATTCAAAACCCTCGTAAACAGGCGCCACCAATGTTTAGTAGCCCAGAAAGAGTAAAACTTGAAATTATTTATAATTTTCTGAATTACTGAAAGAAAAAAAAAGGCAGAAAACCATAAAAGTTATAATTTTACCAATCGAAGGTAAATGTACCAATGGAGAGATAATGTTATTTCTTCCATGAGATATACACCATGCACTTATGTAAAATACCCTATTAATTAGTTCTCAGTCAGTCTTTAGTCTAGAAACATCTTTAGGTAAACAGAAATTAAAAGAATTGAGCAAACTTAAAATCTTCATCCTATTTACTTTATTGAGAGATATGGTCGTTAGTGTTGAATTAAAATTAAACTCCAAGAAAATAAGGCTGGAGGATGGATAGTCACTCTTAATAATTATAAATCCAAATGGTAAACTAGATACAGTATCTGTATTTGTAACGTGTAAAGGGTGGGTTACCCCCACTGCACTTAGGCCTTATTAGACCCAATGTTCATCCTCATAAGATGATAGGCACCTCCTAGCTCGTGAGCCAGCCTACATATTTAATGTAATTGACAACGTCGCCAAGAGGTGCTTCTCTTATATCGGCCGGTGTTAGCCGATACTCGCCGAACACAAATCTTCTAATAAATGAGAGCGTCGAGCCATCGTTAAGGATATGCCCAATGGTCTCATCTTCTTGTTCACATCCTCTGCAGAGTGCGGATTCTGACAGCCCCATAATATGGAGATGCTTCCGTACTTGGCAATGACCAGTCAGAATGCCTGTGACTAGGCGCAGATTCTGTCTAGTCATAGTCAAGTATTTGTTTGTCAGGATAACTTAAGAGCTCCCTGGCAACTCTGCAGTTTCTTGTTTCATCCCATCTTTCCTTGAATTTCACAAGGGAATGTTCTTAATTAGGTCTGTCACTACCGATTTTGTCAGGCCATTAGAAGGGCCAGGTCCAAAAAGTATTTGGTTGGCTGCTTTCTTGGCTAGTGAATCAGCTAGACAGTTACCTTTCGATGTGGCGTGACCTTTGATCCATTTTAAGGTGACCACATTGTTGATGGATACTTCGGCCAAAGCTTCGTGACATTCTAGTACTAACCCTGAATAAATTCGTGTCGATACAGTATCTTTAGTATTTTGTATACAGTATTCAAAAGATTTTTCCAATAATATAGAATCATCTAGGTATATACTAAAGATAACAACCCATTATCTCTAAGAGTGAATATCACAGGCTTAACAATTTTGCTAAAAATTTTGGTAAAATGAATCTTAAAAACTTGATATTAATTATAAAGCAGGATTTTTTTGTGACCAAATTTATATAAACTTTCGTTTCAATGAGCTTATTCCGATTTTTTTTAATTTATAACTAAACAAAATTTTCTATTTGATATCTTTACTAAGAATATATTGGATATAAATTGTTTCTTAGATGGCTTATAAGAGTGGATGGTCTTAATCTCAATTTCTGATATGATCTACTGATACTCAATTAAAGATTGACAGGTTTAGTAGGAATCATATTTTGTACAGGCAGAGATAAAATTTAAGGAATAACCTTTAATGTATAAGATCGTCTGAGATATCTCTCCAGAATCTGTAGTGTTGACTTAGATCTCTTGCTAGTAAACTTGCTTTCACTTAAGAAGGCGAGCCCTGTTATGTGAATTGCTCTGTTTGTTTCTTTCTGTTTGTTGTTTCTTAAGTGTTTTAACTTTCTGACTTAAATGACACAATTTTGAGTCGCTGCCCGATGTTGCTGTTTATGAATAATAATTTTTCCTATATTTTATTAAAATTTAAAACATTTTCGATTTGATGTGTGTACCCAACTTGGCACCAAAATGAAAAGAGAGCTACGCCCGCAAAAGGCGGGAACTAAATAAAAAGTGAGGTTATAAGTTTTGGCTTTGGACTATGATGCACAACTAGCTTATAAATGAGTACTACGTTTACTTATCCTCTGAAGAAAGAGGCGCAGTGTATATTTAAAGACTTTCAAACTTGGATCTAAAAAAAAACATACATTTAATAGATTATAAAAATAAAAAAATATTTAGTCTTGATCCTAAGACTTATTATTACTCAATAAACACATTATTATTATTATAAGGGTTGTTGGTTGGTGGCACTTGTTTCACATGTTGCCTGTCTTATTCTTGTCTTACATGATCATTTTTGTTACTTGGATATGTATTTGGATTTGATGAAAGTTTACAAAACATATTTTAATAATTGTAAATTTATTTTCAAGGAAGATTTGTTGGTAGTCAAAATCAGCAAGTAAGCTTTTTTACAAACCGAAGTACAAACTGAAATACAAACTGAAGTACAAAGTGAAGTACAAACTGTAGAATAAACTGAAGTTTAAACTGGAGTACAAACTGAAGTTCAAACTGAAGTTCAAACTAAAGTTCAAACTAAAGTTCAAACTGAAGTTCAAACTAAAGTACAAACTGAATTACAAACTAAAGTACAAAGTGAAGTACAAAGTAAAGTACAAAGTGAAGTACAAAGTGAAGTACAAAGTGAAGTACAAAGTGGAATTAAAAAATTTGATAGAATTTCCCATACAGTAGCAAATGCCAGATGGTTAAATATGTTAAATAGGAGAAAACTTCATTCATTAACCCTGTTTCACAAAATTTTAATTAAAAAAAGTCCTCCATATCTTTGGAATAAAATTATTTATCGTTCTGATGTTCATAGTAGAAATACACGGAAAAAAAATTCTATTGAGATTCCAAAACACCAAACACAACAATTTAAAAACTCGTTTTCATACCAGATAGCAAAAGAGTATAATAATATTCCTGTTTCCCTAATTAATTTATCCATAGCATCATTTAAAACAAAAATGTTTAAAATATTATATGATGACCAATGCACAAATTTGTAAGTTTGTAATTTGATTTTGTTTGGTTTATATAAATTACTAGGATCCATCGGCACCGCTTGTCGTTATTACCTTTCCTTAGAAAATAAAAGTCTTTTGTTTCTTGATGACCAGCGATGCAAACGGCCCATAGTACTTTTTTGGTTTGTTTTAGTTCTGTTTATTATATACATGTGTTACACCCTATTAGATTAGTTTAGATTACATTTGCAGGCCTTTGAGGAAGAACAGCTTGAGCTGATCTTAGGACCTTTTGACCATATTTATTTCTGGTACTTTATTTTTTTTTAAATTATATTTTATTTTTTTTCAAATATTGTATTTTAAATGGTCAATAAATATTATTAATATTATTATTATTAAGTACAAAGTGAAGTACAAAGTGAAGTACAAAGTGAAGTACAAACTAAAGTACAAACTGAGGTATAAACTGAAGTACAAACTGAAGTACAAACTAAAGTACAAACTAAAGTACAAACTGAAGTACAAACTGAAGTACAAACTGAAGTACAAACTGAAGTACAAACTGAAGTACAAACTGAAGTACAAACTGAAGTACAAACTGAAGTACAAACTGAAGTACAAACTGAAGTACAAACTGAAGTACAAACTGAAGTACAAACTGAAGTACAAACTAAAGTACAAACTGAAGTACAAAATAAAGTACAACTGAAGTACAACTGAAGTACAACTGAAGTACAACTGAAGTACAACTGAAGTACAACTGAAGTACAACTGAAGTACAACTGAAGTACAACTGAAGTACAACTGAAGTACAACTGAAGTACAACTGAAGTACAACTGAAGTACAAACTGAAGCTTAAACCAATACAAATAAATACACTGCCATAAGTTAATAAGAATGCCCTTCTTAAAGCAAGTACCAATACATCCGTGTATGGTGAAAATATTCTTAATTTTTTTGCTCCCTTTTAGCTACATCTTAAAAACTCAATTATAAGTATCGGCCTCCTCGTGAGAACTCTCTTAGTGAGTCAAATCGGCATGTATTGCGAAAGACACTACTGTATTCTTAAATGAGCAAACGACACATAAGTTGCGTAGTTTCAATGTCTATTTCGTTAGATTGACATATATTTAGAAAAGTGCTGTGCAGGTCAGCCATACAGCTTTAATTTCCATTTCTGAGAAACGAGTATACAATTAAGAAACTCAACAGATGATTATTCAGCCTTACTTTTCTGTCTATTTGTCCTTAAAGCATTGGTGACATTGTTGTTCCAGCAGTTCTTATGATAGCATATGTCTACAGCGTGAGCATACCCTGGACAAATGTATTTAAATATTCTCAAAGAAACAACTACGTTTTAAGATGTGTCAACTGCTTTTTTTAAGAGATGACCCGACCACTCATAAAATACGTGTCGTAATGGTTGATGCTCAGTACTTTCTTTGTCGCAAAAAAACACAAACCTCTTTTTTTAGATAGGGCGTTGTTTTGCTTCTTGTAAACTTTGATGTTGACGGCATATCAGAGACAATATCACTGGTTTCCTAAACATTAGTTGTAGTTTCCAATTTCTAGGTATCATAATTATTTCCATTCGTCCCAAATAATATTTTTTAGTTATTTTATTATAACATTCAAGGTACCATTTCACTTTTAAATCTTTTATTTTATTTGATGTAAACTGGTCTGCTGTTAAAGTAAGTATAGGTACATCTTGCTCCCATTTTGGATCCCATTTCTTAATCTGTACCAGAATTTTATCAAGGGTATTGTAGGCAGTCTATGATGGAGTTTTAACGAATTCTTTATTAGTCTTTAGAGTAATAATAATATATAATAATATAATGTTTATTTACATCAATAAATTTACAATAAAAAAAAAACAGTTTCAAAATACAGTGTGTCAATAAACATGTGACGACCACATAAGCGAACTTGTATGTGGCATGGATATTTTTTTTATAGAATATTAACGCCTCCTTAGATATCTTACACTCCACAAGGAAAGCCCTGTACGTGAAAGGTAAGACTCTATTTTTGGCTGGCTGATTAGTTGTTTATTTTGATTGCATGCATTATTAAATAATAAAATACATTTATTTCTTATATACTAAAAAGGAAAAAAAAATGTTACGGGTTGAACTGGAAGTTGTAGATACAAACAATAGCACATTAACAAAAAAAAAAAAATATATATATATATATATATATATATATATATATATATATACATAATATACTTATTCCTAAAAAGAAATAGAAATATTTTTGTTTATGTTACAGGTTAAGCAGGAAGCTAGGGATATAAGTAATAGTTTTCAATCATTTGGTGTATATCATTCCTTGACTGTGAATAAATCCAATTTCTAACTAATTTTTTGAACAAGTATTTCGAGTTCACGTTTTTTATTTCACCAGGTAATCTGTTATAGATTTTTGGGCCGATATACCAGAAACTGCGTTGAGTATTTGATTTTTTCACCTTAGGTAGGTACGTTTGATTTATTTTTAATCGAGTATTATACTTATGTTCAATTTGTTTTAGTTCAGCTTTATTATGGAATTGTCTGAGTAATAGACATTCACAGAACAGCTGACGGATGTCATATATCTGAGTTTCTGCAAATAGTTCTTCAGTAGAGTAGGTAAAATGTTTTTTATAAATAATTTTTATTAAAGTCTTTTGTGTTATTTCTAGACTATGCATATGTGCTTTTAGTGCTCCACCCCAAGCAACAATTCCAAATCTGAGATGTGATTCAATTAGTGAGTAATATAATATCATCATCTGCTTAACAGAAAGAATTCGAGACAGGTATCTAAATTTATAAAGTAACATTCTGAGTTTTTTGGTAACGTAATTTATATGTACGTCCCACTTAATGTTTTGGTCTATATATACTCCCAGATACTTTATGTGAGATGTGTATGATATCTTTATTGTACTGTTATTATCCATTTTAATAATTATTTGTTTAAAACTAGGAAGACTGTAAGAATCAGAAGAAAATGGGACGAAGAAAGTTTTTTCAAAATTTACAGTTAATAATTTTTCTTGAAACCAGCTAAATATTAAGGGCAAGTCCTCTTCCACTTTATTTTGTAGTATACGCCAGGTTGGTGCTTCATAAAAGATAACTGTGTCGTCAGCAAAGCTAATTATGTGTCCATTAGTAGGAACTTCAAATAAATTATTTAAATATATATTAAAGAGTATAGGTCCAAGCACTGTGCCTTGTGGCACTCCATACTCTATGGTTCTCACTTTGCTGACAGCTCCGTTCATTACAACAGATTGCTTTCTTTGGTACAGATAGGAACGCAAGAGATTAATTGATTTTCCTCTAAATCCTATATTTTCTAAATTAGCTAACAATTTTTCATGGCTGACCGTGTCGAATGCCTTCGCTAGGTCGATGAAGACACACAACGATGCATTTCCGCTGTCTACCGATTCCGATATTTTTTTAGTTAAAGTAGTTATAGCATTTTGTGTTGATACGCCTTCTTTAAATCCAAATTGTTGTTTAGAAATAATGTTATTTGTATTTAGGTAATTATCGATTCTATTTTTCAATATTTTTTCATATATTTTAGCAAAATTTGAAATTAAGGAGATAGGTCTATAGTTGGTTAAAGAAAGTTTATCGCCTTTTTTATAAATGGGTTTTACATGCGCAAACTTAAACGAATTTGGAAATATTTCATCATTAAATGATTTATTTATAATAAATTTCAGAGGTTGTGATATTTTGTCCGCAATCATCTTAAGGACTTCAGCTCTTATTCCATCCGGGCCGGCTGATTTATTGTTTTTTAAAGTTTTAATGGTTTTAATGATTTCATTCTCATCGGTATCTGCCAGAAAAAAAGAATTACTTATAAGTTTTTTAGGAAAGGGTTTATTTTTTGGATGAATTTTGTTAGCTAAATTTTTTCCTACGTCCGAGAAAAAGTCGCAAAATTCATTAGATATTTTTTTTACATTATCAATTACATTATCATCACTATCATTTATTTTTGATATATCATCAGATTTGTTACTATTGCAGGTTATTGCATTAACAACTTTCCATAAATTTTTGTTATCATTTTGATTTTCATTAATAATCTTTTGATAGTAATTTTGTTTTGTTTGCTGAATCAGTTCTTTAAATCTATTACGGTATTGTTTATAATTATTTATATTTTCAAAAGTTGGATCTTTTATAGATTTTTTGTAAAGATATTCTTTTTGTATGCTAGATATAACTAAAGCATGTGTAATCCAAGGAGTCCTTTTTTTTTCTTTACTTTTAACTTTTTTAATAGATTTAGCATTTTCTATATGTTTTATAATAATATTTTCAACATTTTTTACACATTCATGAATATTATTTTCGTTAAAGACTATCTGCCAGGTTTCCTTCGAAATACTGTCTATTAATTTTTTATAGTTTAGATAGGTTTTTGTTTCGTAATTGCATGCTTGTTTATTTTCATTTTTTGATAGATTAATCTGCAAAAGAGTTGGGTAATGATCCGTTGTTGAATTTTGCATTACTACTGGAATATAAGTATTGTTTGTTTTAGTGGTATCTAGTAAAAAAATATGGTCTAGACAAGATAGTTCACGCGTAGGTTTATTTATTGTTGATTTATAACCCCATTGTCCCATTATATTTAAATACGTATTGGTTATTGCATCGTTCTTAAGTAAATTTATATTAATGTCGCCTGCAAATAAATGAAAGTCAAAGTTTTTTGGTAGATTTTCTAAATACATTTCTAAATCAGAATTAAATTCTATCGGGTTAGAGGCAGGTGACCTGTATAGTATTGTAACTAGGAACGTTGTTTGATGGTGGCTAAACTGTACTTCCAAAACTTTATGTAAACCTATTCTTTTTATGGTAGATGAATATTTCATAGATTTTTTTATAAATATAACTGCGCCATCGTTTTGGTTGTAAGTGCCTTCATTATATAACAGGTCATAACCTGTAATTTTATATAGTGTACAATCTGGTATAAAATGCGTTTCTGTTAGACAAATCAGATCAAAATCTACATTAAGTTCATCTAAGAAAATAGAAAATTCGTCGAAGTTTTTTTTTATGCTTCGAATGTTTAAATGTATTATTTTTAAATTAGGATATGTAGTTGTTTGAAAATAATAAAATAAAGAGTACACAAGCACTTTTTCTTTGTTTAACACTTATTTTTTAATAGTTTTCATTTAGCGACTTTATCTGAAACAAAAATGGTAAAAAAAAATTAATAGGTAAATAAGAAGCTGTGTTTTGAAATCATCCTCCAATCGGGGGATGGTTTCATAATATTTTTAAAGATCTCCGCGACGTTATCTAAAACATAGTGGTAGATACTGTGCAATATGAAGTAATTTTCATGACAGGGATGATTTCATATCATTTTTAACTGTCGAAACAAAAATGGTGGGGTGTGTTTAAAAGAGAGCTATGTCTGTACCACAGCTTATAATCCTAGACGGCTATGATTTAATAGTTACATCAGTACTTGCATATTATGTTACTTGAATATTGTTGTAACAGTTAATTAATAGCAACCTTAGAAGCTCTGTTAGAAAACCACATCCCAATCGGGGGATGATTTCAAATTTTTTTAAAATCCCATTGACGTTACCTAAAACAAAAAAAGTAAATAGATACTATGAAAGCCACTTTTGAGGCCAATTTTAATTAAAGAAACAAGGTTTTCCAAAATATACGCAGTAGGGTAGTATAAGTGTGGTTGTTACTCTTCCACCACTATTGCGAGATACGCCCCATTAAAATATGTAATCTACATATTTTTCTGAAAATTTTGAGGTATCGCATGATATTGCTTCACTAAGTTGCACACGGGATATTATATTTGTAGAATTTAAAACTGACTATAGTATTTTTTCTAATGTTTATATCTCCATCTATAATAAAGTTATAAGTATTTTATTAAAAAAATATGAACGAGTTTTGAGTACCTCTATGCTTCTGGCATACGAGCTATAAGACAATTAAAATTTTTTCGTTTATTTTTTTCAGAACATAGTAATTAATAGGAATTAGCCAGCATTACTTAATTACACATAATTTATAGACCCATAAATTTACAACCTGTTACTTAGTCCTATTATTGCTTAGAACCATTTCCACTCACTGTATATCGTGATCTTGTTTGTAGGCATGCACCTGTTCTGACATTTGAATTATGGCACTATACTCATCGTTTAATGCACTGCTAGCTGCTAAGGCTCTATATAATAAGAGCGTTTTGATGGTATTATTTATGTACAAAAAAAAATCATGTAACAATTACTAAGTAAGCACGTATTTATTGATTATAAATAAGCCAATGACTTAATAACAAAACATAAAAACAAACTATAGCGAGTAAGAAAACACCGGAATAACCGGGAATAACTAAATAATTTATAGCCATATTAAAAGCAGCGCAAAATTGGTATAGATGGCAGAATCTTTTACTTTGTACCGCAAACATTGTTTTAATATCATACTCTCAACAAAACAAAGTATACACAGAACGTAAACAGAACATAATTAGAGAAAGTAAAATGGATAATAAAAGAATTTTTGATAGACAGGCCTAAAGATGCGTATGGATATAAGGGCCGGGTCCAGGCTAACAACAGGCCCAGGTTCGTCAGAATTGTACAGTGTCGTATATCTACCGCGCGATGGAAAGCAACGGGCCTGTCACGGGCCGGGCCAAATAGGATCGGACTAGACCCGTTTGCTTTTCATGGCGCGGTAAGTATTCGCTCAGTGCGAAGTCAGCAAAAGCGATACTAGCACTAGCTGCCGATATTTCGTGGATTTTAGGACCATATTTTGTATACATTTTACTTCTTTTTTCGAAAAAATAGGTAAAAACAATATAATAAGCAGCCTGAGTTGCTGTGTTGTAAATTGTAAAAATACTACCAAAAAAAGTAAATTATAAAAATATTTAGCAGCAAAGTGGAAATTAAATCGAAGATATAAATGGATAGCTGTACAATAAGAAGATAAATTACCTTTATTTTTGTAATAATAACAGTAGCTTACTTTAGTTAGACCTTGGGAAAAGCAGAGAAGAATTGTTGCGTCAGCAGGAAAGAACTATTAGCTTTTGTCAAAGCCCTTGAACACTTCCACACTTACCTTTTTAACAGAAGTTTTATCATTAGAAATGACCATAGTGCCTTGCAGTGGCTGATGAATTTTAAAAACCCCGAGGGACAAGTTGCTAGATGGATAGAAAGACTGCAACAATATAACTTTAAGATAGTGCATCGAAGGGGATGTCTCCATAGCAACGCAGATATTCTCTCCAGGCGACCCTGTTTAGAACGACAATGCCGGTACTGTAAAAGGCTTGAAGAACGGGAAGAGCTGGTTGAAGAAGTTAGTCTATCGGCGACCACTATCAATCCAGAGGATGACGAAGACAAAATCATCCTTGAAAGCCTAAGAAAGACTCAAAAGAAAGACAATGACTTAAAGGTGGTCCGAGAATGGCTCAGAAATTGAGTCAGACCTACATGAAAAGAGATAGCCAAATATAGTGAAACCATTAAAGGGTACTGGAATCAGTGGGATTCCCTGTATCTTCACGATGGCCTATTGCACTTTGGTACTAAAAGGACACTTGCACGAGTTCGGGAAAGATTTTATTGGGTCAATTGCCGACGGGATCTAGAAGATTGGTGTAAGGAATGTGACATCTGTAATGGCAGAACAAGAAGTGCTATTGCACAGTACCTTTCCGGAGAGCCTTTCGCCATTGATATTCTCGGAATGTTGTTTTGGTCCTTATTTTCCAGTTAAAATCAGCAAAAAATAAATAAAATTTAATAAAAGACAAAATAACTCATTTTTTTTAATAAGTAACTTTAAATAAATATATAAACACACTGTAAGTCATTAAGAATAAATAATTAATATTGATATTCTAATCGTGGTTCTAATCGTCAACTATCTGTTTCATATGTAACTAACAATACATTTAAGTAATATTGGTTGCCCAAATGCCAGTAATGCTTAACCACAACACAATTTTAGTCAAAGTTTAATCAAAATTAGAAAAAAATATTGTATATAACACGTTACGAAATGCCGGTTTATGTAACACGTTCATGTTTTGCTTTGCTCGTCTCGCAAATAATTACTCGTTAAATAAAATAAAACATTTCGCAACTGGTTTCATAAATATCTATTATTTTTAGTAAATTATGACAACTTCAAAAAGGATAATATTAATGACAACAACTAACTTATAAAAAATATACATTTAGTGGTATCAAAAAAATCTTATACATTGTGTACCAAAAATCATATGCCAAGTCTTTGAGGTGGTTGTACTTTCCTATCATATCCTGAATAAATAACTTTTTCTTAATTTTTGTTTTTTTAGCACCCCCCTGCATAGTACAGATTCTGACAGCCCCATGATATGGAGATATTTGCATACTTGGCAGTGACCATTCAAAATGCCAGTGACCAGGCGAAGATTCTGTCTATTCATAGTCAAGCATTTGTTTGCTATAGTGTTGTCAGGATAACTTAAAAGCTCCCTGTCAACTCTGAAGTTTCTTGTTTTATCCAATCTTTCCTTAAATGTCCTTTAATAAGGTCTGTCACTACCGATTTTTTCCAACAAATAGAAAGGCTATGTACAAAAAGTATTTGTTTGGCTGCCTTCTTGGCCAGTAAATCAGCAAGGTTACCTTTCGATATGGTGTTACCCTATGATCCATCTTAGGGTGACCACATTGTTGATGGATAATTCGATTAAAGCTTCGTGATATTTTATTACTAACCCTGAATAAATTCTGGGTCTGCTCAGAGTGAGTAGTGATTATATAAACGAGCGTGTTCCTTCCAGTGACATTGTTTTTGGTGTTTTATATTTCTGCTATGAGAATCCATGTTCGCTTGAATAAGTGGAAAAGTATCGAGCGCCTCCTGTCAAAAGCTACTTCTCGCCTCATCATATCCTACATCAGGTTTTATTACAACAATGCAGAGGAGTGTTATTATCATCAGAACAACTTCCTTGATGTAAATATCAAGGGGAGTGAGACTAAGAATGAATACCATGGCTCTGGTTGGTGTGGCTCCTGTTATGTTGATATATGTTATTTCATGAGTTTGTTCTTTTTTGCGGATACTATCAGTTTTTGAATTTTTGGTACCCAGACAACTGCACCGTATGTTGGTATATGTCTTATGATGGTTGTGTAAGTCCATTCAACGACTTTGGGTGAGAAACCCGAGGTGCGCTCCACGGTTCGGCGGCATTGTTCATAAGCAATATATGCTCTTTTGACTCCGTTTTCTAAGTGTGAGTTTCATGTTAACTTGCTGTCAAATATGAGACCTAAGTAACTTCACCTCTGTTGCAAAGTTTAGTTTTAAATTTAGGAGTTATAGAGGTTTTAATTCCATTTTCATCTTTTTTCTTGTGAAAAGAACTATGTCTTCTTGGGATTGCACTTCTTCAATTTTGGGAGCTACTTGCATTCTTTTGCATAGTTCGTTCTTAAAATTTTCTGTTTGCAGAATGACCAGGTCATCTGCATGCGTTAATGTATAGTGACTGTCATTTTTGGGGCGGCTGATGGGGGTTTCGATGGCCATATTCCATAGTAAAGATAATAGCACTCATCCTTTTGGACATCCCCTTGCAACCAAGCCTCGTATATTCACATCTTTTACATTTATGTTTACTGCTCGCTTTAAGAGCATGTTATGTATTTATCCACTAACCATAATATGTAGAACATTTATGTTGTTAAGTAAGTTTATTATCTTGGGAAAGGTGGTTTTATCAAAGGCACCTTCTATTTCTATGAAAACCGTAAGTTAGTAGCTAAATTTGAAGAAACGGGATTGATTGTAATAAGAAAAGGGATGAGCCAAGGTTAATCAATAAGGCTTTTGATCGAGTGGCTACGGCTTCTACTACGACTTTTCGTGCACAAAAACTGAACTGTCGCTAAAGTCACAAATTTTATCCATACAAACTGCTAATCGCTCAAGAATTAGAGGCGAGCATTTTGAGTTTTACGAAATTATGATCAACAAGATTATGAATCAGCCCATGTTGGTAAAAAATATCTATTGCAGTGACAAATGCAGTTTTTACTGAAATGGCAAGGTTAACAAACAAAACTGCAGTTATTGGGGCGACTTCACTCCTTACATTATTAGAGAAAGGCATACGCAATATCCTCAAAAAATAAATGTTTGGGCGGGTATATTATGCAATAATATCATCGGTCTCCTTTTCTTAAAAGAAAATCTAAATGGTCAAATTTATGCCAAAATGTAAGACTGAGCTATAAACCTCGTATAATTCTTCAGGTGAAAAATCAAAGGGACGCCAATGGAAATCTTGCTCTTGATGATTATTTGCTTTACTTCCAACAGGATGAAGCACCTCCTTATTATGTACGCCCAGCAATAAACAGGTTCGATAATCATTATCCGGAGCAGTGGATTGGTAGGAGAAGACCATAGAACGGCCACCTAGGTCACCAGATCTGACACTACTGTATTTTTTCTTATGAGGTCACTTAAAATCTGTTTTTCAAGAATGTAGAGCTATTTCACCTGAGACTCTTCAACACGTCTGAAAACAGTTTTAATATCAGATGTACTTGTGCTTACAAGAATATGGAAACCATTTTAAACAATTCATAAAGTAGTAAAGGAAATCTTTTTCGTATATCATTATCATACTTTTATAAGAAGTTGCATGTACCTATACCCTGAAGGAGTTGGCACTGGTAACATACCATTTATTTATACCAAAAAATAAATAAAGGGCTATATAACAATCTACGCTTGACAAAGTTCTAGAATACCCTGTATAATTACCAGAAGTTTACTTAAAAAAGCACACAAACAAAAAGAAGAACGAGAAAATGAACATAATTACTGCAGTATCTGCAGGCAGAGCATTAAAATGGCCGTTTTTATCTGGAACAGTGGATCACTTATTAATCAGTCTGTTAATTGGTTTTAGGACCGTGCATTTACGAGCATGTTCAACAACTCAAATGTATCGTTAGCACGTTATATCGTCTTTATTAATGGTCGCCAGCTCTGGTTGTTGTTGGTATATTAAAATTATTACTAGATGGTAAACTGTTTTCTGACTATTAATATTACAGAGTTGCAGCAGAGTATTAATATTCAATAATTTACACATCGCGACTGTAGCATCCGAATTTAATTCAAATACAAATTCGTTTTCATATTACTAGGTTTTTAATTTGATTTGTTTTTAAAGTTTGTATCTTTTGCGAAGGTTAATAAGACAACAAATAATATTCTGGCTTACGGCAAGTTTAATAATTTAATTTTTTTATTCACAAGAGGTGCAATTTATAATATACTTACATATACAAAAACTATAGTGAATAAATAAAAAACTCCACAGGAGGCAGGGCCTGTACGTAGATTGAATAAAATTATAAAAACTTATATTTAAATTCATTATAAAAATAAAGGTTAATAACTAAAAAACTAACATTACAAAAAACATATGAAACTATAATGCGAGAAAAAAAGTATTATTAAATCGTGAGATGTCAAGGAGGATCTTAGAATAAGACACTAAAAAGTATTAAAAATTGATTCTATTTTTTTATTATATTATTAAGTAATTTGACTGGCCTTTTGATGAATCCAGTTTTGAATTTCTATCCTAGGTATTTGCAGAACTGGAACAGCCGGAACTTCATTATAAAATTTAGGACCGAGGTAAGTATAGTTTCTTTGTAATATGTTCTTTTCAGCTTTAGGAATATGTGCTTAATTTTATGTAACAGCTCTGGTTGAGTAGGCATAACTAATTTTTTTAATTCATTTTTATGAAGATGTTGATATATTAGAACGATTTTAGTGAACAGTTTTGAAATATCCACTATTTTAGCTTCTAAAAATAAATCATTTGAGGAATACCTAAATGGTTTTTTAAAAATAATTTTTAATAAAAGTTTTTGTACTACTTTTACCTCATGTAAATAAGTCTCTAGCACTTCCCCATGCTATGAAGCCATAAGAAAGATGAAATTCTATTAACGAGTAGTACAGAACTCTCAACTGTGAATCATCCAAAATGTCACGAAATTTCCTAAATTTATACAATAAGCTTCTAAGTTTTTTTTGTAACATACTGGTATTGATTATCCCATTTTAAATGTTGGTCGACCATGACTCCCAAATATTTTATGTACTTAGTATTTTTTATTTCTATTAATTTATTATATATACAGAGTTTAATTATACTGTAGTTTGGTAAGTTAGAGGAATATGATGTAAAAGCTAAATAGTAAGTTTTGGAATAATTCACAGTTAACAGCCTGTCACTAAACTATTTAAACACATTATTTAGATCTGATTCTACCTCATCCTTCAGAGTATTCCAGCAAATATCATAGTAAATAAAAACTGTATCGTCAGCAAAACTAGTAAAACTTCCCATATTAGATGTACAATAAAGATCATTTATGTATAAATTAAAAAGTGTTGGTCCTAAAACTGTCCCTTGAGGTACACCACATTTAACTGGACTCATTTCACTTTGTTTTCCATTTATCCTAACGCATTGTTGACAACCACTCAAGTAACTGGTCATAAGATTTTTTACTATGCTTCTGAAACCAAAACATTCCAATGTCTGAATAAGTTGAGTATGGTCAACTGTATTAAACTCTTTAGCTAAATCAACAAAAATACGAATTGCGGGTAATTTTTTGTCTATATGATTTGATATTTCGGATGTAACCTTAACAATTGCATCTTGCGTTGATTTATTTGTTCTAAAACCAAACTGTTTATCTGAGAGTAAATTAAATTTTGACAAGTATTTATCCATTCTGATTTTTAGAATTTTTTCGAATATTTTTGCTTTAGTTGATATTATTGATATAGATCTATAATTGCTCACACTCATCATATCCCCACTCTAAAACAATGATTTTATTGTAGTCACTTTAAATAGATCTGGAACAGTACCCTTTGTAAAGCATAAATTAGGATTATCAAGAGAATATACATCTGACCAGTTTTCTAAAATTAAGCTACCTTTAAGTATATCAAAGTAGAAATGTTTTATAATTAGTTTCAGACTTTTGTTTTATATTTTCATCAGGCAAACATATTTGACCAATGGTGTTAAAATGGTCACATATGTGTGTTTTATGAATAATTGGAGTATATTTAACGTTATTATTAATATTATTTTTTTTTACAAAGATATGGTCTAAACATCATTTGGAATTTCCTTTGATTCTTGTATAGTTATTAATAAGATATTCAAAACCGAATTCGCTCAACAGATTTTAATATGCCCCTGTAGGATTTTGACAAGATTTTAAAATATCAATATTAAACAATAGGTGACTTGTCATATAAAAGTCATATTGATTTCTTAATTGTTTAATATACTCACTAAAACTGTCTATAAATGTATTTGAGTTTATTTCTGCTGGGATGTAGAATATTTTTTTCCTTGTATTTTGCATTAATTTCTATGATATTAACTCCTGCTATATTTGTTAGTTTATATTTATAATTAATGGTTTTTTTAACATAAACAACTACCCCTTCATTTTGGTTATATTCTCCATTATTATAAATAATTTCATAACCATCAATCTGAAAAAATGAGATTTCCTTTATGGTCCAAGTTTCACTAAGAATAATAAAATCAAATTCAAAATTAATTTCAGATAAAAAAATTAAAAGAATAAAATTTTTTATTTATACTCCTTATATTATGATGAATCATACTTATGTTAGTTAATTCATGTTTCTGTAACCATCTGCCACATTCTATAGTACTTTCAGTCTCTAAAGTATTTATTTTACTTACTTTAAAAAATTTTATGTAAGAATCCGGAAACAGTAAGGGAACTCTTCAGGGTTCACTTCCCTGGTGCACAAACTATAGCACACACACCGGCTAACCGGAATCTAAACGGACTGAAAGCTCATAATAAAGCCAACAGGAAAGATTGGAGGATAGCCAAACAAGTGGTGAACTATGATAAACTGAAATGGGCAATTAGCTCATTCGAACCATATAAATCACCGGGCATGGACGGGATTTATTTAATAATGGTACAAAGAGGTCCCGATATTTTATACAGCAGACTTTGTAACATACTCAGAAGTAGCCTGGCCTTTGGACACATACCAAATGCTTGGAGAAATATTAGGGTAACTTTTATACCAAAACCTGGGAAAATGGGACAGGAAACGGCAAAGTCCCTAAGACCAATAAGTCTGCTAGATAGGCATATTAGAGACGGGATATTGGTTCAGAGGCCAATATACCAAGCCAATATGCCTATAGTGCAGGGAAATCAACTAAAACAGCTCTCCATCAACTAATAAAAAGGGTGGAGAACACACTGGAAAACAAGGAGGTAATGCTGGGAGCATTCTTGGATATCGAGGGTGCATTTGACAATACCTCCGTTGAATGGATCATTAGATCTCTCAAACACAGAGGAATCGAGGACACATACGTGTCCTGGATCGACTCTATGTTAAAGGAGAGAACTATACACACAACCGTTATGGGAGAGACAATAGCGGCACGGGTAGCGAGAGGATGTCCGCAGGGTGGAGTGCTGTCTCCACTCCTGTGGAACCTTGTAGTGGACGGGCTGCTTAGGGCTCTCTAAGATAAGGGACATAGAACCCTGGGATATGCCGATGATCTAGTGATCATGGCACAGGGAAAATACAACACTATAGTAAGAGATCGAATGCAAGAGGCTCTAAACATAGTAACAAAATGGACAGAGGCGGAAGGTTAGGTCACATGAGTATCTCAAGGTTAGTGACAGGAGACGTGCTAGACATGAGATCAGACCACATAACCAAGAGGTACTCTTTTAATACTCCCTTTGAGGTTTTAATACAGGAAAGAGCAGAGATTTCCATAAGGGAGCCCAATGCCCAACGACAGGAGCAAACCTGGTATACAGACGGGTTTAAGACTGCGGAAGGCACTGGGGCAGGAATATTCTCTAAAAACCCTGATACTTACCATAGCTATGCTATAGGAATACATTCCTCGGTATTTCAGGCCGACGTATACGCATTTTTGCAATGTGCAAAAACGAACAATGAAAGAGCTGTCGAAAATCGAAAATCAGCATATTCAAATAATGTCAGATAGCCAAGTGGCACTTAAGGCCATATCGAGTCAGAAAGTTAAGTCAAGGCTGGTATGGAAATGCATCGAAGAAATAAGAACACTGGCAGACCGAAATAGAGTAAAACTATTTTGGGTGTCAGATCACAAAGGGATCGAAGGCAACGAAAAGGCTGACGAACTTGCAGAAAGAGGGTCAGAAGAAATGCCGGAACTAGACACAAACCCAGGAGTACCAAAAAGTACAGTCCGGGGTTTTATAAATGACTGGATTCGGGAACAACATATCAACCATTGGGGAAGCACCCTAAAACAGGCACATGGAAAAGCCTTCATAGGCAGACCATGTCCCAAAAGAACTGGAGAACTACTCTTAATAAATAGGAACCAGTTGAAAGTGATAACAGGGTTCATGACTGGGCACGCCCCAGTAAAGGGACACCTGAACAAAATTGGCATGTACAATGGGGAACTCATGTGCCGACTATGTCACAAGAAACCAGAAACGGCCAAACACATACTGTGCGAATGCGAAGTTCTAGATCGCAAAAGACGGGCTCTTTTTGGACAACCCAGGTTGATCCAACAACGTATAGAACCCACTCACCCAAGGATCTGTACAAACTTGTACAAGGTACAAAGGTGTTAGAGTGGGTGCTATGAAATAACATGGGGTAAAACACAATAAGCCAACAGGCTTCAGTGTTATTTGGAGACACATAGTCAGACGAGCCCAGGAGAGAAAAAAAAATGTAAGGATCCATTTAATATTACTATCAAGGCTATATAAATGTATGAATACATATATCAAAAAAATATATAATAATAATAATAATAATAATAATAATAATAATAATAATAATAATAATAATAATAATAATAATAATAATAATAATAATAATAATAATAATAATAATAATAATAATAATAATAATAATAATAATAATAATAATAATAATAATAATAATAATAATAATAATAATAATAATAATAATAATAATAATAATAATAATAATAATAATAATAATAATAATAATAATAATAATAATAATAATAATAATAATAATAATAATAATAATAATAATAATAATAATAATAATAATAATAATAATTATAATAATAATAATAATAATAATATTTATTTGGTGATATAAAATATAATTTAAATATTGATTAGTATGAATAAGATTAGCAAGTGATTGGATACAAAATAAATTTTTTTATTTATTTTTAAATAAAAAATGTTTATTCTTAATTTTTATTTAATGTAAATACTATGCTCCATATTAGATTTATAAAGTGTTACTTAATTACCAAACAGCTATGTGATTTTTGAAAGGACAAAAGAATATGGTAAATGAAGGAACATGAAGTCTGACAAACAGTGTAATTTTTAAAATAGATTGTTAATTAAATAATAATTTAAGATTTTAAATAGTTTTGGACTTAATTATTAAACGGCTTATTAATTTGTTTAAATTTTTCATGTCAATACTTTATTAATTGTCACTTTTGCATATAGTACTTTGTCCATATTATAGATTGTTTACATTCTGTAGATAACGCAGTAAGATATCGCAAAAATTAAATGCCGGGAAATTAATGGCCCTTTGCCGCGATTGATGGTCTATGGGTCATATCAATCGTTAATTGATGTTGGCCTAACGTTGGGGGACAGTCACTTGTGCATCTCATGTATTTGTGATTTTTAAGAACTCAAAATTTTAAATGATATTTACAAAATGCAAATCTGTTTTGGCCAAGAGAAACAAGAAGTTGTGAATTAATTGATGAAAGTGTATTTTTTAATAGTTTTTAACATTTTCGAAATAAATTTGATATTCCTAAATAAAAGATCAATATAGTATAAAAGAAGAAAATAAGAAGAATTTTTATAATTTTTTTTATGAATGTCATTCATTTTGTTGGCACTTGCAGGTGTTTTATAATTATTTCTTCAAAACGAGTATTTTGATGGAATCTTAGTATTGAAATAGTTTTAGTTTTGTAGTAGTACAATAAAATTTTAAAATTAATGATAGTGAATGTGACAAAAAAGGCAACGACATAAAATGATCAGGAACCAAAAATACTTGGGATATGCCAGAGGATGAATTAAAAAAAGCGTAGTTTCGTAAAAAAACTTTAAAACCACAGAATGCAAGAAAGAATGGAGCCAAGAATTCATAGTGTTTGCAACCAAAAGTAATGCTATTTAGTGGTATACGGATGGGCCTAAAACAATGAAAAGAACTGGAATTGAAGTATATGGGCCTAGAAGAAGCCACTCTAAAAGTTTGGGAAAATACTAGAGCATCTTCCAGAAAGAAATGCACGCCATTAAGAAGTGTGTAAAGGACAACTTATTACACTGAGAGTTGTAGAAGACAGTAAGTGCAGATTCTGTAAGGAGAAGGAGGAGGACGAAACTTGCATTCACATTCTGACAAAATCCATGATCACTATATCTAGAAGCATATCAAATAGAAGAGGGAGATTTATCTAAATTAAAGCCACTTTAAATCCTACACTTCCTCGAGAAGATAGGATTGGAAGGGTCGTTATAGGTATCGAGACATTTCCTTGCTGCATTAGCGACAATACATCTTTTACGTCTTAGTGTATTAACACCCCATTCCCAACATAACACATTTTGTTTTCTAAACAAACAAAAAATAAATTCGAGAAACGCTAAAATGGTGGTTTCCACCTTATCAAGACTGAGGCCCACAAGGGTAAACTCGTAGCGTAACAAAAACGAGAAATGATTTAACTTGGAACAAAACACCGAAAGCCGATTGTAGTATTAGCACGTTGAATTTTTTAATTTGTGAAGCATTGGCATTACTTAGGCTAAACCATGTGATGATTTTCACAAGCATTGATTTTTAAAACCATTCAATATCGCCTTTTGAATAGGGTTTAAAAACTTGTTCGAGCAATTTATCCAATAATAATTGGCATATTTACCTCTTAAGCCTGCTCATGCAAAATAACTGGGCGTCTTACTTCGCCTATTTATATTCTATTAATAAAGGACAGAAAGATGAGTAGTGCAACTATGTTAAAAGAAATAAATTTGCTTTCAGTTCAGAATTATGTTCAGTACATGATTGATATTTATTTATAAAATAAAAATGACATACTACCATCGCATCAGATCTATTAAAAAAAATTCAATATAATTCGCAATATCACAACTATAACACAAGAAGCCAATCTGACTTTCATGTACTAAAAGTTCCCAAAATACAATTTATATTAAAGGTTTAAAAAGTTTAATAAACTGCCTACAGAAATTAAAAAAAAAACAACAATAAATGTATTCAAAAGTAACCTCAAACAATACTTGATAAATAAACAGAACGGATATACTTTCTTGTGATAATACTTTTTAAACCTGCCCTTTTTAAGTATTTCCCCTAATTTATTGTTATATTACCCCTTGTTTTACCCGCATTTATTATAAATTTCTATTTTGAGATCATGTACTTTATTTTTAAAATTACTTGATGTTTGTTATATTAATACTATTTACTATGTTTAAATTATTAATAGTTTTGCGATGATAGGTTATAGACACCAAATTATTTTGTGTTAAAGTAGATCCATAGAGAGCAATGTAATTTACAAAGGCCTTTTTCAACATACAAATAAATGACAACTTTATAATTAAAATGAAAAACACAACAAAATACTTCGGTATCATAATTGATCAAAATTTGAAATGGGCATTATATCCTACCTCTCTTTAATATAATAAAAAAGTGCTTTGTATAAAAACATTATATTATCTGTCTTGTTGTACCTTTATTTATGGAAAGCCTGAATGGAGATATTTATTATTTGCAATAAATATCAAAAGAAGTATACATTTTTAAATAATTTGACATTTAAGAGTCATTCACATATCACAGTTGACATCTTGATACTTGACAGGCACAGCCTAGCATTATTTTGATTTTTGTCAAATAAAATGGCCGGTTAATTATTCTATGGGGTTGGGACAGAGAACCAGTAAATTTGATAAAGGTGTTTTTGTGGCTAGGGGCGAAATAGTAGTACGCTTAATAGCATCACCATAAAAAAGTAATTTTTAAGAAACTGGTTATATATTTTTCATAAATTGGCAGGCTTGGCGACTAATTTCAAATGAAAATAGCGTCCAAAATGGCTATATGGTTGCAAGTATGAAGGTCGCAACCCGCCTTAGAAATTTCACCTTTACTATCAACAGCTGTTGTTTGACAGGTCGTTAGAGAATGTTTGCAATTTATCGAATGTAAAGAATGTTAGGAATTTTGACGTTAAAAATAATTGAAATTCCTATAATTGTCTCATAAGGTATGCAATGCCGGATTTTAAGAAAATTGTTATTAAAGTAGTTAGGATGAACCGAAAATTCTGAAAATCAATAGGGTTCTAAATTAGAAATAATTATTCAAGAAAATCAAAACCGCAAATCAATCAAAACTTTCATTCTAGAGTTATCGTGCCGGCATACATACATACAGACGACCAGACGAAATTTTTTTTTTTTATTTTCGGACTCGGAATGATCAGAAACATGAAAAAAAGTTTTAAAAAATGGGGGTCAGAAAATTTTTTCGTCTGCACGAATGCAATACTGATGCCCCATAGGAAGGGCCTCAGTAATTAACATTTACTTAAGTTTAAGTTTTGTTTATTTTTGAAGAACAAGTTTTTTGTTTTAATTTTTTATTATTATTTTATACATACTTGCTGTTAAATCCTAAATAATTAGTCCCAAATAACTATGACAAAAATTATCAACATAGTTGAATTTGAAGTTTGTATAGTAAAATGAAGGCCTAATTTAAGGATAACTGATTTAATTCCCAATGTTTCAATGATTTATTTAATTATAATCATCGTTCAAATGAAAAGCAATTATTTGAACATCATTTTCCTCAAACTAGATCTTTATTTTCTAATAAATTTCTGAAATATAAAAATAGCCAATATTGGGCCAGCAGTCAGTCATCGGAGTTTTAACCGTTAAAATAGTAAAGGACCCTTGAAGGCCCTTTTACTGTATAATGGCAAAGTGACTCTGGAATTTTAAAAGTCCAAGAACAGTTATTAATAGCAAAATAAGTGTGGCCAACTGTTGGCCTATATATCCGGCCCTTTGTAGGTAAAAGGTAAAAGGCCATCTGTTCAGATTTGAACATTTTTCTTTGTATTTACCAATTAAAATAACATCCTGTATATGAAATTAATTATTTATTAAATTAAAATGTTTAATTTCATATGCAATTAATAATAAACACGTTCCAATTTCGTATCTAGTTCGATGTGTAAATTATAATAATAAAAATGCTGACTTATTTCAAAATTATTTTTAAAACGTTGAACTAGAAAGACTGAAATTGGAATAAAAATATTTTTTCTAATGTACATTTAAATAATTAAAAAATATTAATTGTTATTGTATATTGTTTATTCTGTAATAATATAAATGTAAATGCAAACGTCAAATAAAGAGATTTGCTAACAACATGTGGTAGTATACTTTACAAAATTATCTCTGAAATGAGATTCATGAAAACCATCTTGTGGTATTAATTACAACAATTAATCTTTGAAATCTATTCATGGTACGTCGAACAAAATTTTAAAAATTTTGAAAAACCTATGAAAGTCTTTCTGCCAACCTGAATAACAAATTCGACGACCATACTACCATACAACCAAGGTACTTTCGTTCCATTGAAGTTTTTGATACTCAAACCCAAGAAGCATTCAACGTTTGATTGCAGTTCTATATACTAAAATCCAAGAAGCACCAATGCTTTAATAACAAATCGAAGCTCGTATGAAGCGAATTCGACCACTATACAACCAAGGGACTTCCGCCCGCTTGAAGTTCTACGTACTCAAACCCAAGAAGCACCAATGCTTTAAAAACAAATCGAAGCTCGTATCAAGCGAATTAGACAAATATACAACCAAGGGGCTTCCGCCCGCTTGAAGTTCTACATACTCAAACTCAAGAAGCACCAATGCTTTAAAAACAAATCGAAGCTCGTATCAAGCGAATTCGACAACTATACAACCAAGGGACTTCCATTCGATTGAAGTTCTACATACTCAGACCCAAGAAGCATCAACCCTTTAGACGTATAAATTAAATTCCATAATTTCAGAAGAAAATGCCGTTCAAGATGACGTACATGAGGAAATCTGGAATACAATCAAGAACCACATCTACATATCGAATTCCTTACAGCCGCTATTGTGTTACCTACACTAATAGTTCAATGGGTCCTATAGAAAAAGATCTACTACCATCTCTGCCCTGCTCCAACAGCATCGCCAAACCACGCAGAGATGATCGAACTCTAGAGTCAGGAACGAAAATCCTCGTGAGTTAAGATGAGTGTCGCCATTATGTTCAGATTTGAACATTTTTCTTTATATTCACCAATTAAATTAACATCCTTTATATGAAATTAATTATTTATTAAATAAAAATGTTTAATTTCATATGCAATTAATAATAAACACGTTCCAATTTCGTATCTAGTTCGATGTGTAAATTATAATAATAAAAATGCTGACTTATTTCAAAATTTTTAAAAGTTTTGCTCGAAGGACCATGAATTGGAGGCAGACAGTTATTGGGCCATTATTTCCTCTAACCAAAATGTTTATTTTTATACCAATAAAATGGATTACTAAAGAATAAAACAAAAGAATACAAGACATACTATTTTAAAATCTGTATTCATTTTGTCTTTTTAAACTTTCAGTGATTAAAAAAGAAATAGAACAATTTTTTGACGTTTCAAAATAAAATTAACAGTAGTAGCGCTTTAACTGGACAATAATTATAAACTATGTTTTCATCTTGTATGTTTAAAAATTGTATTTCAAGCCTTCATTTGAAATAATTATTCACTAGTGAATAATAGTAATAATATTAGTAAGTAAATATATGTATATTGATCATACTATGAATTTATCGTGGATAAAAAGTATTTACACATTTTGGCTGTAGTTTTCAATACAGGTTTTTTTAACTTCTTTCGGAGACAGCGCCGAATAAAACGATATCTCTTCATTAATTAAACCCAGAATTTATAACCCGTTTTAAATCGATTTTTCATCAACTCTCTCCTACCTAATTCGGTTTTAATAGCCCTTATCAATAGCTCATAATTTTAATCTTTAAAATTGCCGTTTCATGTTTACCAGCCGTTCATATTGGCCCTCCTACGCTCACCGCGATCACTTCTTGGTGCTTCTTGGATGTTATTTAATCTCTTCGCGGGTCCGTTAAGGCGTTATCGCCATTATCACCTGGGGAGTGTCGCTATTTATCGCCTTTTAGGAGATAACAGACGTATTACGAGTGTTAAAAACATAAATTTTTAGTAGAAATATGTTCTCAGTGTAGTAGGGTACTTTGCACGTCCGGTTGATAAAACGTATAAAAAAATAAATGGTAATGGATGTATTGAATGCCAATATTCCTGGAAATCTAAAATTTTACTTTGAATCTTCGATTACTAGATACAAGAAACGTAACGCAAACTCTGTGTCACAGCAAATGCTTTGTGAATATCATCTTGAGGATATTTCGGTTATTGCTATTTTTTGTCACACATAAATGTTAGAAAGTTAAATAAAACTTCAAAAGTCAGTATAAAACCTTAATATTGAACATTGTTTAATGAATTTCATTAGATTTTAATAAAAATGGATTAATGCAAGAATATTAAATATACTAATAGTATTTAAAAAGTATAATATGATTGCATTTCAAATGGATATAGAAGACGGAAATTGTACCAAATAGCGTAAAGTGATGTTTTGCTTTATGTTGAAAACCTTCCCAAGTAGCATTTTTCGAGGGCGAAACGTGGCTACCACGACTTTAGAAACTTTAAAGTGTATTGCCAAAGTTTCTGCCACATAATAGACACGGTTCTACCACGTGGCGGTAACTAAAATGGGGAACACTTTCTTGGTGGCAACCACGTTCCAGCCACGTTTTCGGAACTTATATAATCACATTTACACCACGTGGCGAAAACGTTACAAAACGTGGCGATAACATGGCGAAAACGTGGCGGCACGGTGGCCGACACTAACGCCGAACTTTGCTTACTGCCCTTGTCTTTGATTAATATTTGTAGCTCGGTTTCTGTCCTGAAAATTATTTCTCCCATTCTCCTTGTTTATTCTCTCTAACTTAACATAACTAGTAAACTAATAAGTAGGTACATACTAAATAATAATAATAAGATATTATAAAAATATTGATTCAGGAATTCTGATAGGCAAAAAGTTGGAACGATTAGAAGTTTATTGTCAAATATAGGTGTTGTAGCTCGAAATATGAGCACGCGCCATTGGAATACTCTATATTTAATTAAAAAAATAAAATCTGTAAATTTTTCATCTTCAAAATTATTTATTTAGATGCCTTAAACAGTATTTTTTATCAATCTTGGTTAATTAAAATCATTAAATATATTTGAATTTTATTGCATTGAAGCTATACGACCCAAAAAAAATTTTTAAATAGCACCTTTATATTTTCTCGTAATGGCGATCTTTAAAATGGTTACAAATATGTCTGCTTCAGGAAAAAAAACTTTAAAGTTGCAGAAACTAAAAATATGCCGCTTTGTAGTTAGTTTCATCAAATAAGTGGCAGCTGGAACTAATACAAAATATTTTTCACCACTTCAAAGTGGCGGTTACGTTGCAGCCACCTATTGTTTGCCACCATAAAATTAATTATTTAGGGTAACATGGTCAACAGTGAATCAGTATTTTTTAACTTGCTCTTATCTTCAAAGTTAAACGCCTGAATTGTCGCAAATTCGAGCACAGGTTGCCTTAAGTGTCTAGTGTCCAATTTATATTAGATTGAACACCGTAGAAATTTTTTTGAAATGTCTGTCTTAGTTTTTTTAAAACAATGAAAATGATCCACTGTGTACTATAGTTAGTACACACTGAATCGGCCATTGGTTAACAGTGAATAAGCAACAAAAAATAAACACAAAAGTAACATAAAATTTATTCATAGGTAAATATAACGTAAAACTTAAATTCTCATTTACAAGAATAAATATACCTAAAATAATCTAACGCAGATTTAAATTTGACATATTAATGGGAAATTTATAACAAGATTGTTGCCTTGCAGTACTTCCAGTAACTGTAGGTTTCGGTTAAATAAATTTAAGTGCTTAATTAAACAAAATAATAATATTATTAATAATAATAATAAAAAAGAATTTGTGAAATTGTCATTAAATTCTTTTTATTATTATTATTTTTATTATTATTATTTTAGATGAAGCACTTAATTACAAATAATCTTTTATTTATTTATTGTGTTTCAAAATAAAATAAAATTTATGTACCTGATCTTTAAATGACTTTTATTCAAAAAAAATTATTATGTCAGATATTTCAAATATTATGTTTCCGAGTAGAAAATTGTAAGATCTATTAAAATCAAGAAAAAAAATTGGGGTTACTATTTAAAAAAATTGTCAATGACGTCACTGCCCAAAAATGGGAGGTGGGGGAAAATTGAATTCTATTTAAAAAATTGCGCTTTGAGTAAACAAAATTGACCTGTCCGAGCATTTTTTCGAAAAACCAACTACTTCCATTATAATGAATTTATTCCATACATTAGCGACATACTGTATCTAATGTATGGGTTTTAAGTTCTGATTCAACTGTTCTTCGAATACCACCTGCTGCAAAAAAAACATTGCAGTAATTAATAACACATTTCAGTTAATAAAATTAAGGTATTTAATATATTTAAAACGTTGTTTTAAACATTTTTACAGTTTTTTTACGATATTTTTTGCCATACCATGTTTTTTGTAATTATTAATTAAAAAATTATATATTTTTAAGACCATGTTTTATTTAGATATCCCTACCTACTTAATGTTAATTTAAAATTTGAAATAATTTTGATTAATATCATACCAGGAAAATAGTAGGAGAACCGATAATTGGAACAATCTCTTGGGGCTGAGACAGGCCAAGGTACTTCTGGGTGAATATAACCAGAAAAGATCGGAAGCTTGCATCAGTCTGAGCAAGTACAGGCTACGTATTGTAACAGGGATCCTTACCGGGCATTGGGGTATATTCTGTAACAATTCCTTTATATTTAACGGCCTTTAAAAATATTGGCGGCCTTTAAAAATATGTTTGTATTCGTTAGTTTACTTCTGTCATTATTTAAACAGATTTCTTTAAGATAGTCCTCTAATGTATTTTAAAGATCCGTTTAAATAATGACAGAAATAAAGAAGAAAATATTTTTAAAGGCCGCTAAATATAAAGGAATTGTTACAGAATAGACCCCAATGCCGACTAAAAGGACACCTAAGTAAACTGAAAATAGTAGATAGTGAGTGCAGATTCTGTGAGAAGGAGGAGGAGGACGAAACCTTCATTCACATCCTAACTGAATGTGTAGCACTCCAGAATCTAAGGGCACTATATCTAGGAGGATATCAAAGAGAAGAGGGAGATTTTTGACATACCACTCTGACAATACTGGTAAGTTTAAAACTCTACGCCACTTGCGAGCATATTATGGACACTTTTTACAACGTTGCCAGCCGGTCCTAAGAGATCTGTCTTTCTCTCTTCCACTCACTAGCAATTTTAAAACAATAACAGTCCGCAATTGTATGGGATTTATAAATGAAACATTTTGTCTCTATCGGGGTTATGATGGACAAGTAATGTTATTTTTAACAGACACGTTATTTGTAAACAGGTTGTTATTTCTGTGTGTTTATTAAATAACAGACCTGTTAAAAATAACACAGGTTGTCAATCATAACCCCCTATGTTGTAATGTCTTTGGTACTATGCGTTTAACGTACACATTCGTTTTGCTGTGATAGAATTGATCGCACCATTTTATTTTTGCAGTTTGACAACTGTCTTTTCTAAGCTGAACGTCGGCGGTGCCTTTGTAAATTATATATAGATATATTAATAATACTGATATTTAATTGTGGAATAGTAAAATTTATCTGTGCCGTCTACTATACTTTTGTCCTCAAATGATTCTTGTATACACAATTTTTTTTCAAAATTGTTTAGTGTACAATATTCTAGACCAAAGTAATATAAAAATAATTTTTTGTGTCATTAAAAAAATTTCGTAACTGAAAGAGTTTTTAATGAGTTTTTAAATATGTTAAGAGCTGAAAATAAACTAAATAGCTTTTGTTTTACTTGTTTTTTGTTTTTCGTTTTTTAATGATTCTATTATTTTGTAAACTTTAATATGTATTATAATATATTTAAAGTAAAACGAAATAAAATAAAAATTGGTAAATTAATTAGATACTACCACTACTATCAAACGCTTTAATAATGAATTGATGAAGCATAAAAGCCCGACCCATTTTGGTGTTTTTAAATCAACCTATTTTCAACCCTATATATGTATGGAATAAATAAGATTTAGGTCGATGTTTCTTAAAAATTCATGGTTTTATCTAAGGACGAGCAAAATCACGGCTAACCCTCTTTGCCTATAAACCATAAACAATAATATAAATTCTAATGGCGTCCCTACAAAGGAAAATTTTATAAGGTGGCGCGGCGGGACCGAGCAAATTTAAATCGAATTTTCCTGAAAAGCTAATGTAGTCTTGTCATCCCTTATCTCTGCGGTTTTCGGTTCTGCTTCTTTTCGGGGGTTGGGTTTGTCCCAAAGGGTGCGACGTTACATCGTTTCGGTAACAGTAAATACGTGGCCAAATTATTTATTAGAAAATGTCTATTACAAAGTCTGTCCTTTATTTTTGTTCCTAATGGTTTTTAGAAATGTCTGTTATAAATTTCGCTCACAATCAGCAATGGTCTTTATTTTCAAACTAGTCTCTAAGTGAGTAAAATGTATATACTGATATGAATTTCCGCCCCGGCGTAGCTCTGAGCACCAGGAACAATACTCCTAAGGGTGTGCTTCTCTCTCTGGAATTTTATAAACAAGTTAAAACTGATAACAATAATAAAAAAAAATATGTTCTCAATCTTCTTCCGGATTTCTGTAATTGCTCTGCTCCCAGCTGGTATTCTCTGTTGATTTGAATGCTTTTAAAACTTGTAGATTGTAAAGCATGTCATTATCAATGACTTCTTTGAAAATTACTTCACTGTCAAATAACTTATCAATTCAAAAGTACTTATCTTTTGGATTTATTTTCCTTTGATACATTCAATTAGTGAGATACTATTTACTTCTTTCAAAATCTGTATCCAATAATAATCAGATTTTCAAAATATCCATTTATTAGAACATTATATATAATGATTAATCTTCACTGTGATTTTCTGAATATCATAATGTTTCTTGGTACCAAGAAAACAATTTTAATACTAAAATTGTTTAATTTTGAGGATCGTTGAAACTTTTGATCCTCCTCTCCTCTACAAATTTATAACTTAAACACATTTCACATAGTGGCTGATATTCTTCCTGATGCTCAAAGCACACCAATCAGGAATCCATATCAATCCCCCAAATTATTATATGTACAGGTACAAATTCAACACCCTGTACATATAAAAATTTCAAACAACAAATTTCAACTATCTGCATAACTAACTCTTATAACACATCTGCCAATCTTAACAATTTATAATTAAATTCCTATTCTTATAAAAATTTTCAAATCTATTATTTTTAAAGTACATCGCATTATCTATTATTATACTTTCTGGAACACCTAATTCCTCGAAATATCTATTCAGCATTTCCATCACAACCCTACTTTTCGTACTTTTAGTTGGATATAATTTAACAAATTTCGAAAATACATCTACTACAATCAAAATATTTGATTTTCCACCTTCACTTGTTATCAAATTACTAATAAAATCTATAGTCACAATCTCAAGACATCTATTAGATATAACTGATTTCACAACATTTTGACTTTTTCTATTCTTCTCTTTGCCTAATTGACATATTTTACACACTCTAGTGACTTCTTTTGCTATTTTCCTATATAATTTGCCCTAAACATTAACCAAATTTTCCTAGACCCAATATGACCATTTTCCACATGTAAACAAGACATTATTTTTTTACAAAATTCAGTTGTTATTACAAATAATTCCCTATCCTCACATTTCTTTATAAACACATCACCATTTAAAATCATTCTATCTTTCTCTTCTTGTGATAACTCTTTTTGATCCCTTTTTATTTCTTCTAAAGAAAATAAACCTTTTATATCTTTCATTATATTTACCCCAATTTGTATTATCTTTTTCTTTACACTATCCCCTTTGTCCCTAGTCAATGCATCACTAACACAATTGTTTTTTCCTACTTTACCTTTTATAAATATTAATCCCATTGAATCATCTACATCGTTTTTATAATTGTCCCCCAATTTGATGAATTCTCTTGGATGTTCATAAATGCAAATATTTACTTTTAATTTATTTATTCGTTCCCTAAAAAATGCTCCTCCCTCCTTTGATCTGAAATATTTTCCTGCTCTCTGTTTCTTTTCTCTACTCTAAAAATGTAAATGATCGTGTTGCTGCAGCCACAGGAGTATCTAAAAACACTGTCGTCCGCATTTCTGGAGAGAAAAAAAGAATCGATAACCGTGAGATATCGGAATTTTCTTCACCAAGAAAAACCATTAAAAAACCAAAAACAGTTAATGATATAGATGAAGCTGCACAAGAATCAAATTTTATTTTTTTATTAATAGTTAGCTATTTTTGTTTCTGAGTTGTGTTCATTTACAGGCTCAATTTTTTTCCGTTTCTCCTTTTTGATTTTATATGGGGTTTCAAGTTGTTTTTGACTTATTTCGACGTAAATCACAACAACACACTTTTTTAATAAAGCAAACAAGTGTTAAGAGGTATATGTACGTGTAAACTACAATTACAAAAAATTGATATGAAACCCATGAAACCACCAACAAAAATGTAAAGCTAGCTTCCGTACTAGAACATGGTGTCATTCGTCGAGATAATTTATCGTTTTGTTTAATAGATCAAGAAATGTAAATATTCCCCTGTTATTTTTTATAAAATTATAAAAGAAATAAATTTTTTTCTAAATAGTATAGTTTATTATTTTGTAGAAAAACAAAATTTCGAAAATTTTAGTAATGTTTCAGAAACAACCGTTATTAATAATAGGTACCATTTTCCTTAATAAGGTAGAAATAAAATATAAACTATTTCCACGATTTACAAAGGCCTACAAAAAAATTATAGGTATTTTCCGCTATCCTATAAAATTTATATTTTCTGACTCAATTTCAAAAGGTTGAAGGAATTCCAAAACACCTTTTATGGCATAATAATTATTTTCAATTCTACATACTATCTTTAGCTGCTTTTAAAAACGTTCTAAGAAAGTCCAATCAGACCAATTTAATCCCTAAACTATTCCACACTTTTAAAATTTAATTACCTAAAAATATTAAAAACTATTTAAAATAACTTGTTTAGCAGACTGTACAATAGCTATCTTAGTCACACGTAGCGCGTTCTCTGTCTGGGCGTCGAACACCTCTAGAAATTTGATGAACTGTAGATTATCATTAATCTCTGTACTTACAATTCTTTTTATTTTTTCGTCTTGTACTTTTTCTATCTTATCTATTCTTCCTATAACCTCTATCCTAATGTTTTTTTTTTTATTTTGCTCTAACTTCCTGTCAGTCTCCACTTTAACTACCTCAACTTCCTGTCTTAGTGTTTTCCTAACTCCTTTATGATATCAACCTTATTATCCTTAATCTCCTTCATCATATCAACCTTAATATCCTTAATCTCCTTCATCATCATCGAAAACATCTGCATCATTTTATCTTCCTTTTCCGAAATCACAACTCCCTGTTCTTCACCTACTATACCCTCTACAACTGCCACTACCTCAGTATCCTCTCCTGCTCCTACCTTTTTCCCATCTTTTAGATCCATTTTCTTATTATTTATTTGAACTGTCAAATATGACGTAAAATCACAATTTCAAAAAAAAATTAATAAATTTTAAAGCCCTAATCAGACGACTTTTCTAATGAATATTCCCAACACCTATTTAAAAACCAATGGCAGATATGTTACAATTGATAGTCTTACCAACTTTGTTGTATTGCAACACTTTGCTCCGTGCTGCACCTGATGTTGAACCTGCACCTGCACCAGTTTTTCGGTTTCTCGAAGTCTCAACGCGTCGTCTCGGATTCTCAAATTCTCGGAGTCAAAACTCTGAATGTATTCTCGTATTCTTAGTTTCTTCCGAGTCCCACGTTGTTGCGCCACTTGATATGAATTTCCGCCCCGGCGTAGCTCTGAGCACCAGGAACAATACTCCTGAGGGTGTGCTTCTCTCTCTGGAATTTTATAAACAAGTTAAAACTGATAACAATAATAAAAAAAAATGTTCTCAATCTTCTTCCGGATTTCTGTAATTGCTCTGCTCCCAGCTGGTATTCTCTGTTGATTTGAATGCTTTTAAAACTTGTAGATTGTAAAGTATGTCGTTATCAATGACAACTTTGAAAATTACTTCACTGTCAAATAACTTATCAATTCAAAAGTACTTACCTTTTGGATTTATTTTCCTTTGATACGTTCAATTAGTGCGATACTATTTACTTCTTTCAAAATCTGTATCCAATAATAATCAGATTTTCAAAATATCCATTTATTAGAACAATATATATAAATGATTAATCTTCACTGTGATTTTCTGAATATCATAATTTGTTTCTTGGTACCAAGAAAACAATTTTAATACTAAAATTATTTAATTTTGAGGATCGTTGAAACTTTTGATCCTCCTCTCAATTTGGATGGTACCCAACTAACTTTATTAAACATCCATCCAAAAAATCACAATTACTATAACAACCAATTCAATTTTTTTTTTACAAATTTATAACTTAAACACATTTCACATAGTGGCTGATATTCTTCCTGATGCTCAAAGCACACCAATCAGGAATCCATATCAATCCCCCAAATTATTATACGTACAGGTACAAATTCAACACCCTGTACATATAAAAATTTCAAACAACAAATTTTAACTATCTGCATAACTAACTCTTATAACACATCTGCCAATCTTAACAATTTATAATTAAATTCCTATTCTTATAAAAATTTTCAAATCTATTATTTTTAAAGTACATCGCATTATCTATTATTATACTTTCTGGAACACCTAATTCCTCGAAATATCTATTCAGCATTTCCATCACAACCCTACTTTTCGTACTTTTAGTTGGATATAATTTAACAAATTTCGAAAATACATCTACTACAATCAAAATATTTGATTTTCCACCTTCACTTGTTATCAAATTACTAATAAAATCTATAGCCACAATCTCAAGACATCTATTAGATATAACTGATTTCACAACATTTTGACTTTTTCTATTCTTCTCTTTGCCTAATTGACATATTTTATACAATCGTGCAAAATAAAACAAGAGTTCTATCCATGAATCCTGAAACAAAAAGAAAAAAAAACAATTGTTGGAAACAAAAAACTTCCCAAAGCACATGATTTTGATTGTATGTGACTAATTACTTTTGCATTTGCAGCGATTTAATTAATTTTTAATTTACTACTTCTAATTTCTATAACGTCTAAAGATTTTCTTGCTTTATATAATGAAAATACTTTAAATTTATAAAGATTGAAAAGTTTGCTTATAATACATACAGTTCATCAAATTTCTAGAGGCTTTCGGCGGCTAGACAGAGAAAGCACTACTGACAGGCATCCCGACGGATTTACGCAATGAAAGTACACTCTGCGCATCAAGTATTTCACTATTTCATTCAGACGTAAATGTCAGATGTAAATTTCGCTAAAACATTTCTTTTATTTTCGTTTGTGTTTTTTGCTCATTACAGTTTAATAGAACCTAAGTATGGAGTTTAATAGCAAATTAAGAGGCCGCGTGATTAACAGTCAATCTCGCGAAATAATAGCCAATGTTATAGAGTTTATGAGAAGAGAAGGAAACTTTAATTCACCTTCAATACCATTTAAAAATGTAAATGATCGTGTTGCTGCAGCCACAGGAGTATCTAAAAACACTGTCGTCCGCATTTTTGGAGAGAAAAAAAGAATCGATAACCGTGAGATATCGGAATTTTCATCACCAAGAAAAACCATTAAAAAACCAAAAACAGTTAATGATATAGATGAAGCTGCACAAGAATCAAATTTTATTTTTTTTATTATTAGATAGCTATTTTTGTTTCTGAGTTGTGTTCATTTACAGGCTCAATTTTTTTCCGTTTCTCCTTTTTGATTTTATATGGGGTTTCAAGTTGTTTTTGACTTATTTCGACGTAAATCACAACAACACACTTTTTTAATAAAGCAAACAAGTGTTAAGAGGTATATGTACGTGTAAACTACAATTACAAAAAATTGATATGAAACCCATATGAAACCACCAACAAAAATGTACTAGAACATGGTGTCATTCGTCGAGATAATTTATCGTTTTGTTTAATAGATCAAGAAATGTAAATATTCCCCTGTTATTTTTTATAAAATTATAAGAGAAATAATTTTTTTTCTAAATAGTATAGTTTGTTATTTTGTAGAAAAACAAAATTTTGAAAATTTTAGTAATGTTTCAGAAACAACCGTTATTAATAATAGGTACCATTTTCCTTAATAAGGTAGAAATAAAATATAAACTATTTCCACGTTTTACAAAGGCCTACAAAAAAATTATAGGTATTTTCCGCTATCCTATAAAATTTATATTTTCTGACTCAATTTCAAAAGGTTGAAGGAATTCCAAAACACCTTTTATGGCATAATAATTATTTTCAATTCTACATACTATCTTTAGCTGCTTTTAAAAACGTTCTAAGAAAGTCCAATCAGACCAATTTAATCCCTAAACTATTCCACACTTTTAAAATTTAATTACCTATAAATATTAAAAACTATTTAAAATAACTTGTTTAGCAGACTGTACAATAGCTATCTTAGTCACACGTAGCGCGTTCTCTGTCTGGGCGTCGAACACCTCTAGAAATTTGATGAACTGTACAATTAAATTGGCATATCTAGGATAATTATCAAAATGAATATCAGAATTAAAACTTTGTTAAGGATTTCAATATTTGGGGATAACACAATTACGAATACGAATAATAATCCTTTTTTCAGTTGACAATAAAATGAAAATGTTTTTTCTAAAACAGTGTAAATGGGCCAGAACAATTTACTATTACAATCAAATATATGCATTTATAGGACAGACATGCAAAAGTATCAAAATAAGTTTACTTACAGTAAATTATTACTAAATTTATGCCTAAAACTGTATTAACTTAAAAGTAAAACTCACTTAGAATTGTTTACATCGACAGCCATATTGTATTTTGTATCCACATCCACAGAATTTGTATCATTCGGGTTTCGTTTATCGAGTCGACTCGAGCATTAACGAGATTTGGATTTTGTTATCCAAAGCCAGGTTTACATTGCACAAATAATTGAATAAATTCATATTTTTTTAACTTAACGATTGATAAATAAAACAAATGTGAAACTATTACTTTTGGCAAGTTAATAACACATTTTTATTGAGATATTTTGTAATTATTCTGTTTTATTTATATTTTATATATAATTGTGTTATTGTAAAACGGACGTACGCTAGTTTCGACTTGTTGACAAAATGCGCATATGCTATAAACCCCCGTGGGTTACATTAAATGAACATCAGGAAAGAAGGCATTTAAATATGGAACAAAATATTTTGAATATTGTTTATAATAATCCGGAGATTAGTACAAGAAGAAATGGGCATGCTACAAATGTACCTCATGTTAGTGTTTGGCGGCGACTAAAAAAACATAATCTTTATCCATTTCATATACAAGAAGTACAGTCACCTCAAGCAGGGGACGAAATTCCACGAATTAATTTTAGCACTTGGATCATTCGAAATGCAAGAATATTAAGTAGAGTTATATTCACAGATGAAGCTCAATTTACAAGAGATGGCGTTTATAATTTACGGAACTCGCACATTTGGGCAGAAGAAAATCCATTCTGTTAACATGTGTGCTGTGTCATTGATAATAAATTAATAGGACCACACATCTTTCCACATAGACTGGCGAATTCTATTTGGATTTTCTGCAGAATATTTTACCAGTGCTATTAGATGATGCAGACGTAAATGTATCAGGAATATATTATCAGCATGACGGTGCTTTGGTGCATTACAGAGTCATAGTAAGAAATTTAAAAAATTAAAATTTTCCTAATTCATGGATAGGCAGAGGTGGTCCCAATAACTGGCCTTCAAGGTCACCTGACTTCAATCCTATGGATTACCACATTTGGGGATATCTAAAATCAAAAGTATATGCTACCGACATCAATAGCAGAGAAGAACTTCTTCGAAGAATAGAGATTGCCTGCGGAGAAATCAAAAATAATCCAGACGTGATCAGAAGGACCTTCTGAACGGACCGTTCGCAATATTACAAAAAGGGCAAGAAAGTGCATAGAGCAGAATGGAGGTCATTTTGAGCAATTTTTGTATGTTAGACTTCGTTTGGATAATGTTGTTAGAATTTCTTGTTTTCTTTTCATGTCAATTAATAAAATTAATAAAAATCTCTGCGTTTTTTGAAGTATAAATTTATTTCTCGTATTTTATTCTTGTTATTCTAAATGTAGAAGTGCATAGTTTCCAGATACATATCCTCATACAGGGTATTCAAAATATTCGAAACATATTAAATACGTATGTCCTAAGTACGGCCCTGTAATCACATTTTTTAGTGGTCTGTACTCGAAAACATACAAACTCAATAGATGCATTAAATAGATTTAATTTCAAGCTAAAAAATAAAAAACCTCTCCGATACCATTGTTAACCCCCAAAACGTGCATGAATTATAACTTTGACGGTAAATTTTTGGTAGTAAAATTGTCTGCGGAAAAATGAAAAGGAAATAGGTAGATTCAATTTGTTATATCTTTCCAACTATAAAGAGCAATTATAAAAAATTGACAAGGGGGGTAGCCATGTGTGAGTTGAGGTAATTTTAAGGTGAAGGGTGAGAAAAAGTCCTTTATATCTCACAAGGAAAGTCAATGTTTAATTGTTTAACAAAACATTGAGTGCGACCGGTTTCGAAGTGTCATCACTTCATCTTCAGGCTCGCCTAATGGAAAGGAGAATATGTGGTGTAAGGTATGTTAACTTGGAAACAAAACGATATATAAAATAATAAAAAAATAAAAAAGAGAAAACTCACCATACTCTCCATCCACTAGGGAATACTACAAAAACAAGTTTCATCAATTTTGGGTTGAAATAAATTGTAAACTGAACCGATTTACACGTAATAAAAAGTTAAAAATATTTGAAAAAACAAATATTAGTCAATTATAGTAAAAATTTAAAATATTCAAGACTATACAAAAACAAATCACATACATTAAACAGATTAAAAGATAAGGCCTATTTTAAACATTGTTGTTTTTTAAAAACTAACATTTTTTGAAAGGAGACCTGTCAAGTTAAGGCCTCTACAGGTGGTGGTAAGTATTATAACGAAAAAATTCTTGGGTAAACTTATGACAGGGTATAGTTAATAAGATGTAAACTATGGGTGAAGAATTATTTATTATCTATTATATAAGATTTGGGCCATGAACCAATCACCAAGTGTATGTGATGTTGTAGAAAGAAGAAAGAAGAAGAAATGACTGGGTTAACTGTTGTGAAGCAACTGAAGAATAGAAGAAGAAAATGACGCATGTGGATATCAGACAATCTAACCTAATCTTTACACGTGCTCGTTGGTTTCTTATGGGAAAAAATATAAAAAATATAAAAATTACTTACTGAAATGTACCCCTTGCAAGAAGATATGTGAATATAAATAAAGGGGGGAGGTTAAAAAGGAAGTTAGAACGATAAATTTAGATTAGTGTTGAGAAAACAGGAGGAGTTTCTGACAATATCTGGGCATTTAAGCAACCAACAGGATTTAATTTTAAATGTCTCAATATCTCGAGGTTTTCGAAGCTATTAAGAGTAAATCTATTGTAGGAACTATGAAGGATTTCGAAACCTTCAGTTGAATCGAAGTCGTGATTTGAGTCCAGTAGGTGGTTGGCAAAATGTGAAAAACCTGTTGTATTTTGGTTAAGACAACGTAAATGTTCTTTTAAACGGATCTTGAAATTTCGAAATGTGCGTCCCACATAGAAAGAATGGCAAGATTTACAAGTTAATTTATAAATTCCAGATAAGTCAAAGGGATCTAATTTATCTTTATTATGAACAAATAACTTATGTAATGAAGAGGGGGTTTTGAAAGATACTCTAAGTAGCAATTAAAGGCAGCCAATTTATGTGTTGCTGGATGGTTAGAGGTATTGTCTATAACTGTGCCTGTATGTGTTGGCTTTCTATAGATGTCAAAGTTGAACTTGTTATTATTGTGTGAGATTTTAAGATCTAAAAAGTTAATAGATTTGTTTATTTCAGTTTCTAATGTGAATTTAATATTAGAATGTAAGTCGTTAATATAAGTCAAGAAGTCAATTAACGACTTACATTCTAATATTAAATTCACATTAGAAATTGAAATAAACAAATCTATTAACTTTTTAGATCTTAAAACTCACACAATAATAACAAGTTCAACTTTGACATCTATAGAAAGCCAACACATACAGGCACAGTTATAGACAATACCTCTAACCATCCAGCAACACATAAATTGGCTGCCTTTAATTGCTACTTAGAGAGGCTATTAAACGTTCCTCTGTCTACGGAAAACTTTAATAAGGAACTAAATATAATTAAAACTATTGCTATAGATCACAACTTTAAACTAGATATTATTGATAAAATGCTAACACATAAACAAAATAAAATTCAACAAAATTTAGTTTATATTAACAATCCTAATATGGTACATGAACTAACCACCAGTAAGAAATACATTTCTCTTACCTTTATTGGAAAAGCATCCTATAAAGTGGCTAGCTTACTCAAAGACCACTTTAAAGTATCTTTCAAAACCCCCTCTTCATTACATAAGTTATTTGTTCATAATAAAGATAAATTAGATCCCTTTGACTTATCTGGAATTTATAAATTAACTTGTAAATCTTGCCATTCTTTCTATGTGGGACGCACATTTCGAAATTTCAAGATCCGTTTAAAAGAACATTTACGTTGTCTTAACCAAAATACAACAGGTTTTTCACATTTTGCCAACCACCTACTGGACTCAAATCACGACTTCGATTCAACTGAAGGTTTCGAAATCCTTCATAGTTCCTACAATAGATTTACTCTTAATAGCTTCGAAAACCTCGAGATATTGAGACATTTAAAATTAAATCCCGTTGGTTGCTTAAATGCCCAGATATTGTCAGAAACTCCTCCTGTTTTCTCAACACTAATCTAAATTTATCGTTCTAACTTCCTTTTTAACCTCCCCCCTTTATTTCTATTCACATTTCTTCTTGCAAGGGGTACATTTCAGTAAGTAATTTTTATATTTTTTATATTTTTTTCCATAAGAAACCAACGAGCACGTGTAAAGATTAGGTTAGATTGTCTAATATCCACATGCGTCATTTTCTTCTTCTATTCTTCAGTTGCTTCACAACAGTTAACCCAGTCATTTCTTCTTCTTTCTTCTTCCTACAACATCACATACACTTGGTGATTGGTTCATGGCCCAAATCTTATATAATAGATAATAAATAATTCTTCACTCATAGTTTACATCTTATTAACTATACCCTGTCATAAGTTTACCCAAGAATTTTTTCGTTATAATACTTACCACCACCTGTAGAGGCCTTAACTTGACAGGTCTCCTTTCAAAAAATGTTAGTTTTTTTTTAAAAAACAACAATGTTTAAAATAGGCCTTATCTTTTAATCTGTTTAATGTATGTGATTTGTTTTTGTATAGTCTTGAATATTTTAAATGTTTACTATAATTGACTAATATTTGTTTTTTCAAATATTTTTAACTTTTTATTACGTGTAAATCGGTTCAGTTTACAATTTATTTCAACCCAAAATTGATGAAACTTGTTTTTGTAGTATTCCCTAGTGGATGGAGAGTATGGTAAGTTTTCTCTTTTTTATTTTTTTAATATTTTATATATCGTTTTGTTTCCAAGTTAACACACCTTACACCACATATTCTCCTTTCCACTAGGCGAGCCTGAAGATGAAGTGATGACACTTCGAAACCGGTCGCACTCAATGTTTTGTTAAACAATTAAACATTGACTTTCCTTGTGAGTTATAAAGGACTTTTTCTCACCCTTCACCTTAAAATTATAAAAAATCTATATACGGGTGTTGTTTTTAGGAAAGACCAGTTTTGAAAATTTTTGTTAAGCCGGACCTGCATTATCTTTTCGGAGATGCTTTTGATGGAGTTTTTAGGTAATGGTTATTACGTGTACCAAATTTCAAAATAATATACAGGGTAACTCGGAAGTTATGAGGTTCGAAAGAAATAGGATAAATTTATAAAACACCCTGTATCTCGGTTATAAAGTGCAGAAGACACATTAAATATAGGTTTTTGAAAACACCAAAGTGATCTCCATCTACAGTTAAAGTTAGGCCTTTTCCCAATGGAACACCCTGTATATATATTAACATTTCTTGTCACGATGTATGTTCGCGATAAACTCCGAAACTACTGAACAGATTTTGCTAAAATTTGGTAACTATCTGTAAGTTGGTCCAATTTAAAAGATAGGATAGTTTTTATCTCAATTATTGACCTCAATATTTGTTATTGCAATTTAAATGTTTATTATACGACAATTAGGCATTCCAACGACCTGTCAAACAATGGCTGACAGCGGGAAGGGTTAGTAAATTTAAAGGGGTTGCGACATAGCCTTTTATCTTGGAAGCTTTTTTTATTTGAAATAATAGTCGCTGAGCCTGCCAATTTATAGAAAATGTATACACGGTTTTTTTTTTAAATAATATTTTCGTTGTGTTCAACAAAAATATTTATATTTTATCCATTATTTATGATTTCATATAATGCAGATAGACTACATCGTATGGAATGCCTAAATATTGTGTATTTATTGGTTAGTTTTATGAATTCCTAATATATGACGGTGTAAGGTGAAGACTTTCGCCTTTTTTAAATATAGGAACTTGAAAATTGGAATTGCAGCTGCTCATAAATGTAAATAATGACGTATTTTAAGGTTTTTGGATTTACGCATTTAGAGGAGGGGGGCATGGAAAGTATCATAAAAACCCTACTACTACATAAATGCGAAAGTTTGTAGAAAGGGGGAAATAGAGGAAATAGGGAAAAGTGGGAAAGTGAAAAAATAGGGAGAAGGGGAAAAGGGATGAAAGTATCGATTTTTTAAAGGTGGGAACATGAAAGTTGGAATTGTAGCTACTCGTATGTAAAGGTTTTTGGATTTTCACATTTTAAGAAGGGGGGAATAAATAAATAAAAATAAACAAATAAAAAATAAAAATAAATAAAAAATTAAATAAATATAAATAATAAATAAAAATAAATAAAATTAATAAAAATTAATAAAAATTAATAAAAATATTAAAAAATAATATAAATTATTAAAAAATAATAAAAATCAATAAAAATTAATAAAAAATAATAAAAATTAATAAAAATTTATAAAAATTTATAAAAATTAATAAAAATTAATAAAAATTAATAAAAATTAATAAAAATTAATAAAAATTAATCAAAATTAATAAGAAGTAATAAAAATTAATAAAAATTATTAAAAATTAATAAAAATTATTAAAAATTAATAAAAATTAATAAAACGAACAAAAATTAAATTAATAATTTTTTTTTCAAGTATCGCATGAAAAAATTTCTCACGAGTAACAAAAACTGTTATTCACTTTTAATAATTGAGAAAAAATCACAGTCTTACGTACTCATTTGATTTTCCGATTTGATTAAAGATAAGTAATTGTTTGGTATAAAAAATCCAGAGCTAGTCAAAATTACATATAAGTGATTTACAAAAAGTAATTAAACGTTAATTATAACTAATTAACGGGCTTATTAATAATACGACGTCGTTTTATTACATCTTTGATTTGTTTTTATTTCAGGGATGTAAGGATACATTTCTTAATTTTAAAGGGGAATTGGGGATTATATTTTAACATTTCCAAAAATTGCGTTTCTAAAAACATATATACAACTTATGTTCGTGATAACTATACATCGCTCTAAATTAAATTCAAGTGGAGAACATTCAAAAAGAAGGAGAATTGTATGTACAATAATGTTTCCAAAACCTAAAGGTTTTCTTTTTTCATGTTTTTCTTGTATAAAATGAAATTTGTCTTTCACAGCCAAATCGAATTAAAAAAAAACCAAACAGCATATTAACCAAAAGAAAATCAAAAACCGTATTCAATTCAAATATTGCATCAGATCAAATTGATATTACCATCAGCTTAATTAACAAAAACAGTCTAATCGTTGCAATTTTGTTGAGTTCAGAGCAAGTTTAAGTAATTCTCTCCCTTTATGGGAGAGCACACTGATTCAGTTCAATAACAGTAACGATTTTGAGATTAAAAAACCATCAAGCTGAAGGAACAGAGCGCAATTCCACAGATATAAGTAATGACGAGATATTAATCTCTGACGAATTCCATCTCGAGAAACACCACCTCACTTTCACGAATGAAATGTCCTAATGAAACCGACGAACGTAACCGTAGTATATAGTCAGTAGAGCCTAATGGTAAAATTTCAAAAGCAGAGATTAGGATCTTCGTAATTTGTAAATATATCCCAGCGAACTAACTGGAGTTCAAAACCCAGAGTAGGAATTAAAAAAATTCAACTTTCTTTGATAAAGAAAATTATATATATTCTAGTAATCATTTTTTTTTAATATTAAATACGAGTAGAGATATAATAGTATATTAAAGTATAAGTGGATATAACGGTCTTTAAAACACGCGCGATTTTTCGAGCACGACGGCGCAGCCGGAGTGCTCGAAATAGAGCAAGTTTTGTAAAGACCAGTTATCCACGAATACTTTACGCTATTTTTTTTATTGGTATACTTTGAAATCCTAAATATTGGTATTATTTCTACAAAAAAAATGGAAATAAGAACTAATAACTGAAAATGGTTGAATTTGTGATGTAACATCAGTATACCTCGTTGTCATGAAAATGAGACAAACAAAAACTTATTTTCAATCTGTCACGTAAGATTAATTATCCCAACAGTTGTTATTGTTTAAAATGAGTTCAAATATTGAGTATTTAAATAATAAAGCAGAATCGCAATTAATACCACAAAAATCCGTAGCGGTTTATAAAAAAGAATACGATAAATTCAACACGTGGATGGAAGAGCAAATGGTTACACATATAGATGAACGAGAATAAACAAAGGGGTTGATATAAAATCGTTTGTCAAAGTACATGCATTCATGAAGGCAATTAGCAAAAATGAGGTAGACAAGAAGGCATATGTATTCGAGAAAGACGATTTGCGGAAGTTTTTTACAGATGCACCGGACATTACGTATTTATTTTTGAAAGTGGTTGCTATTTGTGGCATCTTTGGCTCTTGTAGAAGATGTGAATTGTGCGATTTACGCTTAGCTGATATCAAGGAAGAAGAAAGCATATTGCTTACTACTATCCAAACATCTAAGACAGTGAAGTTTGGTGAAGCAGTATTTATCATTGCGCCCCCAAAATGTAAGTACAGACCGAGTTTTCTTACGGTATGATAAGAGGAAGTGCATCAATCAAGTAGTTGGTAATAATACATTTGGTTCATATCCCCAGCAAATTGCACGTTATCTTAAATTGGACGATCCTGAGAAATATACTGGTCATGCATTTCGACGTACGTCCGCTACTATTACGGCGAATAATGGCATAACAATAGAATAAATCCAACGACAAGTAGGATAGAAATCGGCAGCTGTGGCGACTGGTTACGTTGAAGAGAGCATTAGCAATAAGAAGAATGTTTCAAATATTATTGGATGTGCTATTAATGGAAGTACAACTTCATTGACTTCCCAGTAATCTTAATTTGAACAGTATTTCCTCTGATTTAAGAACCCGAAGTTTTAATATTTCAAACAATACTAACTATACTTTCCATATTCATTTAAATAATTAAGAATGTGAAGAAATATTTGTATACATTTTTTAAAAAATTTCTCAGAAATATTTTATTTGACATTACAAGGCACTTCTGTCAGATCAATATATAAAAAGTTGGCATGTAGACATCACGTTTCTCGGGTTGTTGATGTTGCCATGGTAACTTTAAAACACTTTTAAAGTTCGTTTTAAACACGCTGAGGCGTACTTCAAATAAGTAAAATAGGGTACCAATAAAAAAGAATTTTTGTTTATTAATTACTGTTTCTTTAACATAAAATTGAGATAATTTGGTTTTTATGTTTTTTATTCTATAATTTTTTATTAAATAAATAGTCTCATATTTCATTTCGTTAATTTTTTCAGCTCGACAAATCTGCAAATTGGGTCAAGTGCTTGCATGTGATGGATTTTATTCTGTATTTGTGCTTTTGTGCTCATTACGTAGTAAATATTTCAGTGCCATAGTAAATATTTAGTGTCAAATGAAGTTATTAAAAAAAAAAACTACCAATACTATAAAATTAAGTAATATAGTTAAAACAAATTTCTCATAAAATAAGGGACGAGAAACAAGGGAGGACGTTGTTATTTTTATTTTTAAGGTATATTTTTCGTTTCTTATCATAAACTTTTTTCGTGATATTCTTTTTTTAAACGAATTTAACATAAGTAAAATTTTAGCAATGCAGCGATATACACTAAAATAACGCATTCACATTAATAATGTTAAGCAGATTTTTGGTATCGCAATTTATTTGAACTCAACTTTTACAACAACTATTCAACTGATATCATAAAACTGAAAACTGACGTCAGGAGTATCCATATAGCTTGCTTGACCCTTCTCGAACCTTCTTGAGCCTTCTCGAACTGTCATCTAGAATATTCTTGACGAGTAATGACATTTTCAGACATTTCGGGACTATTCCATCTTCTTTTACTTGTACTTTTATATATAACGACCGCAGCACACAGTAGGGCGATGAGTAAGATTCCACTTCTTTTTCTATCTGTACGTTTCCTATAATAGCCGCAGGCTACTACAGGGTGCTGCGTAACAATAGACTTAATTTGGAAATAGGTCTATCTACGTTAGCCCTTCAAAAAAAAATCTGTGATCTTACCACTAGACGCCATTAGAATATTTGTTTGGGATATGTTAAAAGTAGAGCTTAGGAAAAGTCCCCAAACAGTTCAAAAGTTAAAAGATGAGATTTGACGACCGATTCATGAGAGAATACGGAACTGTGCACAACTGTTATAGAAAATTTCATTAAAAGTGTGTCCTGTCAAATAAGTCGTGGTTGTTATTTGACAGATATTGTTTTTCACACGGAATTGTAAGTAATCATATTATAATAATAAACAAACTTACTTTTCTTTTTAAACATTTATTTAACATCAATATTCGGAAACTCTTATTGGAACACCATTTAGTTGTGAATTTTATCTGGACACCTATTGATTTTAAAATGAATAAGTAGTTTTTGCCATAAGACGAGTCGTTAGGGCTGGAAAATATGTAGATTTTTTCCTAGTTTCTGAGGATGCGCCACTTTTTTGTATGTTTAATTGTTCATTCATGATGTCTAGAAGTGTCTGATGAATCTTGTAGAATGCTTAAATGAAGTAATCGACTCAAGAATGTAAAGTTCTCAAATTCTTTATTTCATCGTTCTTGAAAAGTAGTATAATTTGCTTACAAGATTATTTTAAAATGTATTTTCTCCTCAAACTATATTAGCACACCACGCCTATGTTTTGGTTCACTACATGGCGTGCGGTTTGAAAGATGATACTTAATGAAATTAATATTATAGATTTGACTTATAGTTTTGAAATAAGTTAGTTATAAAAAAGCAAGTTTTAAATCTAAAGACGAATCTGTAAAAATGGATAATAAAATATTTTATTACGTACACCTGTTATTCGTACATCTACCCAGGCACACACGTGGATGGAAGAGCAAATGGTTACACACATATAGATGAACGAGTTGTTCTCGCTTATCTCCAGAAAATGTCGGAACAATATACTATATAAGGTAATATAGTATTAATAAATTTTAAATTTATATGGTTTGCGCATTTATTAATTTTTATGGATTAGGCACAAGAATAAATAATAACCAGAAGGCTATCTCCGATCACGTGATCTTCGAGGGCTCGTGACCTTCAAGCACACCTACACCTATATTCTACACCAAAACTTTCAGTGCAGTAGTGACCGGCATGGGCGGTGGTATCGAAATAGTGAATTTATAATTAATATTATTCTGTTGTTTCTTAAATATTTTAATCTTTGACTATTTTTTGATTTCGTTGTGTTCTGATTTTATGATATTGATAAGTCGTTAGTTACTAGATCAGTGCCTAAACTAACTGATTCGCATAAATTTCCTAGTAATTTTGAAAAAATTAAGGTAAAATATGCAAGTCAGGTATTTAGTCTTACAGTTTCAGTAGCTTTAAATGTGTACATCGAATTAGGTAACTTGTCTATTGAAGCCCAGGCAACTGCTGATTTTATTGATAAAATCGACAAATTATTTGATATTTTAAACTCATCAAAAACATCAGACGGGAAGAAATATACTTTGTCGTTTAAGGATCTGGACTCTCAACTGACATTTTTAAATGAGATGTTATTGCTGTTGGACAACTTAAAAGTTTTTAATAACCTAGGCGAGAATGTAATTAAAAAAATGAAGTTCATAACAGGTTTTAAAATTACAAGTAGCTCCATTCTTTATTTGTGTGATTTTCTTAAAACAAAAAACGTTAAGTCTCTTTTTACTAGACGTGTAAACCAAGATCCGTTAAAAAAATTGTTTGGTCTTATAGGACAGCAAAATAGTAATTGTGCTAATTTAACAGCCATTCAATTTTAAAGAACCTTTGGAAAGTTATTCTGTGTAAAGCTACTCAATTCAGGAACTCAAAACGGCGAGAATGACATGGATAATATGCTTCTGCGATTATCTGATGTCATTCAAGAGGATACAAATTCATTCGTAACTCATACACATCCCCATACATCAAAGTTGCCAGAAATTGAGTCATCAAAAAGAGTCCACGTTAGACGCGAATTTCGAAAGGTATTTTGTGGGTTACCTTATGAAAAAATGCCTATCTATATATTCTTGTAGAATTTGCGAGGAATATTCAAAAGCCTATCAAAATTTGGACAACACATCTTTATTTTGTTACAATGAAGCTTATAATAGCTCCAATTTAGATTTATTTGGTAACCTAAACATGTCGTACAATGATTTTGTAAAATTTATCTCCTTTTTAGAGGTAATATTTCAAATAAATTCTGAAACTATTGTAATACACAAAAATGTAATAAATACGTTTCAAAGTATTTGTAGAAATACAAGTTTTTCACAACAAATACAAATTTTAAAACCATTCTTGACCTTTTCCTGACCTTTCTTCCGGTGCGCCTATGGAATACAAGTAATAACTAAAAGACGAGGTTATAGCTCGTCGGCATCAACTACAAAGGAATTTAATGAGAGATATCCTTTTGGATAGTATTTATTCTTGTGGCTGAGGTGTATATATACCTAATATGCCAGTCTCAAGTTGTGTTTGATTTTTATTGTGTTGTGGGTAGGCCTTGTAACTGTTTCCCAGCGTCACGTTAGGAATATCACTGCTAATTACAATCCAACGTGAATGGTCGAAGTGGGGAATCCTACCTAGACATTATAGACATTAGAATTATTTTTAAGTTACGAAATTATATAAAAGATCATCCGCTAACGATGGGATTTAAACTGCTGCCCCATTAATTCGCAAGTCCTGATTGTAAGCACTGAGATAAATTATCCTGTCATTATTGTCCACAGACTAAATTATTGTAATTTTTTTAAAAAGTTGAAATTTGTCATTAATATACAATTTATATATTTTTTGCACATTTTGCCTGTACCCGCCTAAGATTTGCCTTTTAAGAGTTAGGTTACATTAACAATTCGTAGAATGATCACCTTCCACTTCGACTCATACTGATCTCTTATGCATCATGTATAAGTCATAGTTTATCATATAAACATCATCTTTAGAGATGTGTCGTTCATAAATGAGCCGGTCAAAAAAAAAAAGAATCTTTCTGAAGAACCATTATCTTCGTGACCCTATCATTTATATGACCTAGATGATTTATAAGATTTATGCACTTTTATAAATTAAATAAGCTGAAGACCTATTTTTTACAAATTGATTTGTGACTGAACAGAATATACACATATAAATGAATGTAAAGCCATTTTTTTGCAGAAAGTAAATAAAAATTCAATAAATTAAGGGCCGATCTTTTCACCTCTGAGTAAGGTTACATGTAGGTTTACTTGACAGATTAACGGACAAAACCCTATAGTTTAATCAGCAAGCAGTTACTTTTACCTTTACTCAGAAGTGAAAAGATTGGCCCTTAATCATATCTAAGTTCATAGTCATAATCAGATAATCTGTATCGAATGAGACTGTAACCATAACCGAGTGTGCCCCGATTAGCAGTTCATAAAAATGAATTAGGTCTTATCATCAATGAGTATAATGCAAATTAAAGGTGATGCATAAAATTCACATGAATAAATTTTTGCTAATAAATCATATAAATCAGTGACCTTGTCTGACTCGGGTGGTTAAAATAAACCGGCTCTTTCCATCACTAGTTCAATAATAAGGTTCCAACGGGGTGAAGCCAAATATCTGATTTTTTTTTTATGGAAGGGAAAGCGCTAATACCTGACGTCAATGGGAAGAGCAGTTTGATAACCACCATTGGCTCCGTGGCTCCTAGTATATTCCTCGTTTCCTCCCCTTAGTATACTTGCCGAAACATCCATGTCCTATCAGAAATTTCGTCCATTGGTAGTTTGTGTACTTATATTTACACCTTGTTCACCTCACCCAAATTGAAATCAGTCGTTTAATCCACTGCTTTTTTGTGGTACTCTTATTCCAACTTTCTTGCTATCTATATATAGTTCTTTCCTTTACGTTTCTGCGTCCCTCCTTACTGGAGTTTTCAATGTTTCCATCTCCTTCATCCGCGAGCAGACCAACAGGAGATAATCATGCTATTATATACGTGGGGCTTCTCTTAATATTGTTCTGTGCCTCATTATTACCCTAAAAAACATTTTTCAATGTGCTTTAATTAGCTTGTTCCTGGAAAATTAATACCTCTTACTACACTTCCGTTTAGTGATGAACAAAACAAGACCAAGACCGGGTTCGTCTTGGTCTTGCACAATAGGCATTTTTTAGTAAATCTTTAATACTGCTACCTTGTACACAAAAAACGTGTTGTTGTTCTGTGAATTATAGTATTTTACAACATTTTCCAGCACCGAAAATAGTTTTTATGATATCACCTAAGTGTTCTCTATTTTTGGTTAAAAATGAAACACCCTGTATAAATTATTGCCATTAGAGGTTTAATGCACATTACAAAATCAGGAACTACTATGCAAACAGTAAATATAAATATCTTCTAAAGCTTGCTAATTGTAAATAAACAACATATATTTTTTATTTAAACCTTTTTTATTAAACGTTTCCAAAAATATTATTATAAACTGAATGTAAAACATGTAAAAATTAAAATTAAAAATGTGTCAATTAGTAATTTTTATATGCTGTACACTTGAATACGAAAAAAGAATAAATGCTTAATTTTTTCGAAACGTAGTATACAAAAAAAAAAAAAACTGTAAATAAAATATGTGGCTCAATTCCCAACAATTGGATATTTATTTATTTATATTTAACATATGTGTATTCTTTAATTTGAAATATTTTTTTTGCATATCCAACAATCCAATAAAAAACAAAAATTGTATCGTTAAATCAAAAAAACTGCGACCGATAATTGAACCTGGATCTTCCAGACGTATGGGATTAAAATAAAAAGTATAGATGCATAGCATACTGACATAAAATACTGGGTCAAAACAACTTAAACATACGGACATTTAAAAAAGAAACAATGATTAAAAGTTGTCTCTATTAAACAAAAACTATGTAATACCCTTTTATCTAAGGTAATACCAAATGTATTTTTTTTGTGACACAAAAATAAAAAATAGGATAAATTATGTAGTGAACAAGTAATAGATTATTTTATTGCAAAAAAGCAAGACCAAGATGAAGACCACAAGACCAAGGCCCGCTCATCACTACTTCCATTCCATACAAAAATATGAATTGGGCTACATCGCTATAGAGCCTTCTTCTGTAACTTCCTTGGCCGTTTAGATGTTTAGATTTAAAAGTTGTTTGCGTACTGACTAGTGTTGCTGTCTTTAATGTCTTTTTTGCAGTCTTGTGTATGTTATTTCTGTAAGTTCCTCCATTATCTATCCAGATTCTTCTGCCTATATTCCTAAATAAATACCACCTTCGTTTTTTGTACTGCTAGTTCCAGAATCTTATCTCCAGTGCTTAATTCCGTTTTATATATTATTTTTATAATCCTTTGCTCTCACCACCATGGTCAAGTGATCAACGTACTTAATTGTGAAGGCTCCTTCTAGTATTTTAAAATCCAAAACAGATTTAAACAAAACATTCCCTAAAGTGGGTTCTAGAAAAATCTGAAACCTAGTCCTTTCCAAGGCGGCGTAGGTGCATAGAATACGCTCTGCAGATTCGTATTCCACACTGCAGAATCAACAGACCAATGATTGTTACCGTCCTTCTCATTTGATTATCTAGTCTACTTCCCTCATGGATTTGAGAAAAGTGTTTATAGAACCATTAGTTATAAACGCCACCGAATGAGTGAGCCCTGGGGTACTTTTCCAGTAAATGAGTATTGCATCCTTTGTCCAGTTTAAGAATATTTCGTTAGTGATTTTTTTCAATAACAAAGAAGAGTTTTGGTCTTACGAACACAAATCAAATTAACAGTGTTTTGGGTATCAATGCACTATAAACTATTTATATAGTTATAACCCAGCTTTCAATCACCTCAGCCCTTTAAGGGCTTCCTGGCTATCTAAGAAGATCAATATAATCTTGTTAGGAAGATTGATCAACTCTTTAGCTCCCAAATATATACCGATTATTTCTGTTTTGAAGATCGAGGAGAAAGTTGAAGGTTAATTAAAATTTCAACTTTTTGCCGAATATTCCCGCTAATACTTCTTTTTCAGTTTTGGAGCTGTCCACATAGAGTGTAGAGTGTCTGAGAGAGGAAAGTGTCCTTCTTGATTTATGTTCTGCCTTTTTGCCCAATACTCTTGCTTCTACGCCTTTTTCAGTTTTAAAGCCGTATAAGTAAGTTTGTCTGGGAGAGGGGAATATTCCTTTTGCCCCATTCGTCTCTAAAATGAGGACGGTGTGTGAATTTTTCAGGTGCCTTCTGGAAACTAGCGAGTCTAACACTATGTCGAGATGTGGTGGTTATTAATTTTACTCAGACATCCCATTTTTTCATCGCAGTTCTTCCATATATTGACTAGCTATCGTTAGGCATCTGTAGGATACCATCCTGGCCTCTTTTTCTTGCAAAATGTATTACAACCTTTGATTTTTGTCATACAAATCAAACAACTGTTTTATTGTAAACCGTGCAAAAAAATCATTGATTGTCACCCAATAGATATTTTTTATTAAAGTTTAAAAATCTTATACCTAAATCCGTCTCTGTGAAACATTCTTTTCACCGAGTATGTCTTTTGGGGCCAACTATTTTCATTTGATTGTTCGGAAATGAAGCAGTGACACCTGCGGGATTAGTCTAACGATGTCGGTAGAAATTCTATTTCAGTAAAATGAAATCACTTTTATTCTGACGTGTCAGAGATTTAATGTCGTCTTATAATAGGATTATAAAAAGGTGACACTTGCTGGAGATTTTTAATAAAATAGATATGTCTCTTACAGTGAAGGTGGATAAAGCAAAAGAGGGAAGCGGCAGGATACTTCTGATTTTGTGCTTTCTTTTTGTCAAAACATTTTTGAACTTTTATAATAAATTTATAATGAATTTTAATGACACTAATTAAAAATGGTAGAAACTGTTAATTCTGTAAAATTCAAGTAGGTGAAAAATAACGCGGATAAAACCATCTTAGAATTAAAAAATTTCATCAATATTGGGATGCAGAAATAACTATCTGCCTATCATGTTATTACATCAATCCTTCTAAGTACAGCGGCGCGGGCTTTAAGTTGGCTTTAAGGGTATCTATTAATTAAACGTTAGCTGGGAGGTATGCCCCAAAGCTCCCTGTTACTAAGCTTAATACAAGTACGAGTATATTATACTAACATACCTCCAGTAGTATAGCAACTATAGATATAGAAAGAATATAACAACCAAGAGATTTTGCGCTTTTTCTAACTTGTAATTATCCATTAGAAAATTAGGGGTTCGAGTTGTTTTTTTTTTGTGCAACATATCAGGGCCGGACTGGGACAATAAATGCCGATGTTACTACCTTTCTTCTCCTCTTTCATCATACCCACTACTTCTTCATTATTTTTGTTTAGTGGATATTTTGATTGACCAAAATTATGTCTTATAAATGTAGAAGGTACTTTTATTGCGAGCCAAAACTACTTATAATAAATTAACTCATTGCAGTGCATCTGCCAACGTTATATGTATTAACTTAAATAGGTAAGAATAATTTATATACAAGTATGTACTTTAATCTTAACCATAGTATATGTGAAGGCGTTCATTTTTCAGTTCCTGTTGTTTCAACCACATTAACAAATTTAACATCACTTAATTGTATAATTCTTTTATGTATCTATTACCTAAGCACTTGCTACCTTATTACTCATTTACCTATTTATTAATGCCTCATTTGGTACATTATTCAATTCATTACGCATTATTCATTATTTATAACTATTTTAAAATTTAATTTATTATTACTGTATCACAACTTATTCATCACTTTTCATTATTATTGTTATGTGCTATCAGTACAACATTATCTACCTTCACTTGCATTCTGCTAACACTATACATTTTTACAACTTGTTTAATTTTGTAATTTTACTTTAATATTTAGGTATGTTATACTGTTACCATGTAGTATATTATGTAGTGTATTATCTCTTACAGTTCTGATGATGGTAATTGTCCGAAACTAGTAGCTTTCGCCTTCTTTTTAATAAAATTTGTTGTGTTCAAGATTTTGATATTTTCCTTTTCGTTTTTATAGTAATTGTTCATACCTAGGGGGCATTTGTATCGATGGAAAAACATTTCTCCACTTTATAATATTTTCCTCCACATTACCGACTACTACAAAAATCTCCTCTGGCAGTCTATGCGTACGTATATATGTATGTGTGCCCTCCCGATAACTCTAGAACCAAAAACCCAACGCGTTTTGATTTTGATTTTTAGAATTTTTGGTTTAACTGTGGTGCTCTAAATATCAATGTTTTTAAAATACAGTGCATATGTTATGAATCTTATTTTAGGCACTTCGGCACGAGTACTGATTTCACTAGATAACCATACTTGTCAACTGTAAAACCACAGACATTTTTTCTTATTGCTATATACTGTAAGTTTTAAACGTCAAATAAAGTATTTGAAGTTTTTCAAACATTTTTTTGAATTTTATATTAAGAGGAGTATTTACTTGGATGTAGCGCGGAACATGCAAGGGTTTCGTAGTACCCCACTTTTAAAGTTTATTTTTGACTTTTTCTAAAAGAAAAAGATATGCACATTTAGGTAAAGGTAAATCTATGCTCTTTTGGAGACACTTTTTCAAAATTTGTTTCAGTTTTTTATAAAAAAAAAACATACAAAACTCGACTTTTTTTATCCATTTTCTCAATTTTTTTTAGAAAAAACTAAACTGAATTTTGAAAAAGTGGTTCCAGAAGCATAGATTTAACCTTTATCCACACGTGTACGTTTTTTTCTTTTAAAAATAGTCAAAAATAAACTTTAAAAGTGGGGGGTACTACGAAACCCTTACATTGCAAGATTTTTCGTCTGTTAGATTTTTAAGAAATTATTATTTTGGAATGAAAACAATTTACAATATATTTTACTGATGTTTTACGAGGGATAATTAAAATTTACGTATTTGTAGGTAGACCTTATTGTTTTACGTAAATCATTTCTGTAATACTAAGATCGAAATATTTATATAATATGCAAGGGTTTCATAGTACACAAATTTTACGGATTGTTTTTATTTTTTAAAAAATTATCTAAGTACATATAAAGTCTTAACCCGTACCCCTCTGGAGTCACTTTTTGCACATTTAAATCGGTTTAAAATTATGTGATATAGAAGAGAATGTATTGCTAAACTATGGACGCTTTTATACTTTTGGACAATCAATAATTATTATTAGTAGAGTGTATGTATTAAAATATTCGCTTTAGAAAACGATTTACCTCTCTTTGTCATAAGCTGAATTTTTCATGATAAGGTAACCCTTATTCTGGAGATAATACAAAATTGGACTGTGTAGAAGGGCACTATCATCAAAAATCCAGATATTGATACCGCCAAATAAAAAAAATAATTATTTTTGGTCCAATGCACAATAAAATCTTTGTAGGAAGTAAATTTTTATACTTATTAAAAAAAAAATCAGCCCTTCAAAAATTTAATTTTTTTAAATATAATTTTAACATTTAACAAAAAGGAAGGCCTTAATGAAAAACGTAGTATAGCTCTGTTTCTCTCACATTATTGATATGCTAAAATTTTTGTCATTTTTTTATTATAAAACTTTTTGTTAGGTGCCAATGGACAATGTGTTATATTGTCTGTTTTTACTAAAAAATTAATACGTGTGTTACATATTAAAGTTACTAATAAATTGGGAAGAAATATAGACATTTTTGCGTTTTTATTATATCTGCATTTATCCTGTTATAGCTGAATGCCTGAATATATTTGGGTAAGTTGGGTAAGGTTTCGTTAAACATTTTAATTACGGATTTGTTGTTACAAGAAGCAAAATATGACTTCTCAATCCTTGCATGGTCAACATTTACTTCACAATATTTTATTAGCAAAGGATGTGGACAGAAGCATTAATCATGCCGAAATATTTAAGTTTGAGCTGACAGCCTCTCCGATGTCTCTAACAGTAAATGGGTATCGCGGCGCCTCTACAAATAAGAGTTTAATGAGAAATATTTTAGATCAATATGACATTAACCACAAAGACTTAAGTGCATCTATTGTCTCTGGCAAAACTTGTCACATTTTTGAAGGGATAGCAATAGTTCAAGGTTTGAGAAAGTCCAAAAGTTGCATATCATTTAAATAATATGCTAATATATTTGTTAACATTACTTTTAGAAATAAACTTAATGCTCAAAGGTTAGATGTGGTATTTAATCAAAATAAAGAAAATTCTATCAAAAATACAATAGGTCTCAAGAGAGGATCTCGGAAGTCAATTAATATAGAAATTGGCAGACCCAATATTCCCCTTCCGAAATAATGGAACTTGTTCATTCATTCGATATTTAACGAAAGGTTTTTAACACATTTTCTGTAAGAGCAACTTCTTGATAATTCCATTCAGCAAAAGCCTATTCAATTTGTAACTAGTGGTGGATTCGCGAATATCAATAAATATGGGACGACTTTTGAACCATCAAAAGACGATTTCCTAAATTCAAATCAAGAAGAACTTATACTCGTATCTTATTGCACATATTATCAGCCAAAAAATCGGGGAATTCACGCTGCATTATTGATTGTAACGATACAAATCTTCTACTCTTATTAATTTATTTTAAGTAGTGTTAAACCAAAAACATATGGTTCAGAATAGGGCAAGGAGACTCATGATGATTTATAGCAGTACATGATTTAAATTTGGATTAAAAACTTCTAAAAAATGTGCCTGATTTTCATTCTGTGACAGGTCGTGATACAACCAGTCAATTATCTGACATTGAAAAAAGAACCTGTTAGAAAATCTACCTTCAACACTATGTTAAGGTACCTGACTAATGTGATATACACGACAAAATTTCGATAGTGATTTAAAAGTTAAAAACAGTGGTAAAAAATCCAAATTAAAAGTTAAAATTAAGCCCAAGTGTTAGTTACATGTGAATGGTTATGAACAGCAATTCAATTTGTAAAAAGGTAAACTAGATCTCAAATAAATGACGTGAATTTAAATCGTACCTAAATAATTTATTCGAGAAAAAACTAAAAACAAACTAATCAATAGTACGGTGGCAAACACATCATTTCGACATGAGTTTTGACGACTTGTTTGAGAATATGAAATTATTCATTTTAAGTGAAAATGAAAAACAAACTGATAAATTGATTACACATATGGACAAGCAAATTTCGGATATAAAAGAGAGAGTTGAAAAAGAGGCGAATAGAACAGATGCACTAGAAGAACAATTGAAGAAAGAAAAAATTAAAAATTCAACGCTTAGTAAGCAGATTAGGAAAAATAACGTTATAATATTTAACTTAGAATTTAAAGAAGGGAATCTGTTAGAATACGCAATTGATAAATTATACAAGGTACTAAATATAAAATTGGAAAAGCGTGACATAAATAACATATATACTATAGGAAATAAAATTGAAAACAAACCTATAATCATACAATTTGTTAGCTTTCTCAAAAAACAAGAATTGTATAGTAACTGTCAGAAGCTTAAAGGGACACAAATCAGAATCTCTGAAGTTTTAAACCAGGAAGAAAGAATAGAACAAAAAGCTTTAATTCCTTATTTAAAAAAGGCCAAACAAGAAAACAAAAAATCACACTTAATTGGAAATCTATTAAAAATAGAGAACAAGCACTACACTGTTAAAGATTTAGAAACCTTAAAATTCGAATTTGAACAGCAAACTAGCTTGATTGCAATTTCACCCACCTCGATTCCAGATACAGTCAATACAGTAAGCCACACTCTACCACCGAATATATCTGAACATAAGCAGAAAGAACCAAAAACTGAAGAAACAAAAAAAAGAAAAATTGAAAACGACTCACTGCAAACAGAAGAACAAGAGAAGGACAAAAAACCAAAGAAAGTCAAAGAAAACCAGACACAAATTCCCCAAGACAAGCGAGAAACAAGGTCAACTGCTACTGCTTCCTCATTAAATATTAATTTAGATAAGTAGACATATTTTTACTTTAAATTTTAGAGAATAAATTAGTGTATTTTTTTTTTCTTTTTTTATTGAACTATCAGTTAAGAAGGTGCGTTAAATTTTAATTTCTGAACGTAATTATTTGGTAATTAATCTTACTCTACTTTACTTTACTTCTAAAATCAAATATTTTTCATGCATCTATATGCTCGTACTCATACACTCAATTTGCCTATTTAATATTCTAAAAATAAAAATTATATGGATTCGTTTATCCGTGATTATAACTACACAGAATTTTGTACTACTGTTTTGCGAAATGTTGAAGAATATATTTTAAATACATTAGGTTTCAATATAATTCATCAAAATATTAGAAGTGTAAACAGTAACATGGATCAGTTTGAAGTTTATCTAAACCAATTTCAAAAACCATTTGACGTTATAGTTCTAACTGAAACGTGGAACAATTTTGATGAAAAAATGTTTACTAAAGAGGGATATGACATGATTTATAATTACGGGGATTTTAATAAAGCTGACGGCACCATTGTATATATAAAAAAATATATTAATTACACATTTGAAATAAAATACATTGACCACTGTAAAGTAATAATTATTCATATTAACATAGATAAATACAAAATTGCACTGTCATGTATCTATAGGTCACCATCCACTGATGAAGAAAATTTTGTAACAGAATTAAATAACTTCTTCCATTCTTCAAATTTAAATAGTGATATGAATATTATAATCGGAGACATAAATATAGATATTTTCTCAAATGATAGAGTAACAGCAGAATACTTAAATACTATGAGTGAATTTGGATTTATATCCACAATAAATAAATACACAAGAGTGCCCTCTGAAACCTGTATTGACCATGCCTTCATTCGAGTAAAAAAAGATTGTTTAAAAGATATTTGTAATACTTATGTCTTAGATCCACATATTAATGACCATCGCAGCGAAATATTAAATTTACGTATTCCAGCAATGGACCCAGCTGTAAAGTCAGTACAATTCAAACAAATAATAAACTTTAAGAACATTAAAAATGAATTAGCTAACTTTAACTGGACCAAACTCTATAAAATTACCAATCCACAAGAAGCTTGGACGTCATTCTTAAACTTAATTTTTAACTTTCTCAAAGAAAATACTATACGTGTCAAGATTAATAAAAAAAACAACAAAAAGAAAAGTTGGATAACTAACGGATTAATGAAATCCATTGCACACAGAGATAAGTTATATAAAATATTTCAAAGAAAGCAAGATGATATATCTAAAAGAGAATTTATTGCATACAGAAACCATTTAAATACATTGATTAAAAAAACAAAAATTGACTTTCACAAAAAAAACATAGAAAACACTAAAAATAATTCTAGTAATCTCTGGAAAGCTATAAATAAAATTAGCGGTAACACAATAAAAAAACAAGAAATTAGACAAATTTTGAAAACGGATAATACAAAAACAAATGTTGAATCCGAAATAGCGGAAATTTTTATCAATTATTATACAAATGTTGGACCGAATTTAGCTAGAAAAATAAACATATCTGGTGCACCACCTGCACCTAGAATCACTTGTAAACAATCAATTTTTCTTAAACCTACAAACGTAAATGAAGTTTTAGATGTAATTAATAATTTAAAGAATAAAAAGGCACCAGGTGTAGATGGTATTACAGCAGAAACTATTAAAGAATTAAAAACGGAAATTGTAATAGCTTTGACTCACCTCATTAATTTGTCATTAGAAAAATCAGTTTTTCCAGAAGAATTTAAAATTGCAATAGTTAAGCCTCTGTACAAAAATGGTGACAAATGTAAACCATCCAATTATAGACCAGTATCACTTACCAACAATTTTACAAAAATTTTAGAAAAAATAATAAAAATCAGACTTGAATCATTTTTGAACAAAAATAACATTTCAAAAAAGCAATTCGGCTTCCAAAGTAACAAATCAACTGAGGATTCTATAGCGGAGCTTACAAAACAAATGTACACATCAATAAACCAGAGTAGACCATCAATCGCTGTGTTCCTGGATCTTGCCAAGGCATTTGACACTGTTGACCATCAACAGTTGTTGAAAGCCTTGGCAGATGCAGGAGTAAGGGGTAGTGGTTTTGAGCTTTTTAAAAGTTATCTGTTGAATAGAAAGCAATGCGTACAAATAGAAGAACACATGAGTAGTGTAAAGAATGTAAAATGCGGGATACCCCAAGGCACAGTACTTGGCCCAATTCTGTTTAATATATATATTAATGATTTATTATCATTAAATAATAAGGGCCAGGTACTTAGCTTTGCCGATGATACCGTTGTTTTCTATTCGGCAGATACGTGGAAGGACTTAAAGGTATTAGTTGAGGATGACTTAAAACTCCTTTTTAATTGGTTTGATCATAGGCTTCTTACTGTTAATTATAATAAAACACACTTTTTATCTCTAACAAGTTACGAAAACAATCTTCCTAACTATAATACTCTAAACATAATATATAATAGCAAAAATATTGAAATTAAATCAGAAAAAAAAGTTAAGTATTTGGGTATCACAATTGATTGTCACCTAAGGTGGAATCATCATATAAATAAGGTAGTTAATACATTAAGAACATTTCTATATAAATTTAAATATCTTACAAATATCCTGGATTTACCTTACCTAAAAATGTTATATTATGCTTTGGTGGAATCGAGAATAAACTATGGAATCATTGTCTGGGGTGGAGCAAATAATGTTTATCTAGAAAAAATTGAAACTATTCAAAAATTATTCTTAAAAATTATTTATAAAAAAAATCGTACTTACCCCTCTGACCAACTATACAAAGAATTAAAAATATTAGATCCTAAAAAACACTTTTTCCTTAAAATTGCCAACTACTACTATAAAAACCCAACTAGCCTTAATATTGTTACTCATGAACACGAAACAAGACGAAAAAACAAAATTAAATATAAAGACTTAGCATCTCGCAAAACTGTAGGCCAAAAATGCCACTTCTTCTTAGCATCAAAAGTGTTAAATTATTTACCTCCAAAAATTCTAAAATCAAAATCATTATCGCAATTTAAAACAAGAACAAAAAAATTTTTATTAGAAGAATATAGAGCAAATATCAGAAATATTATTGATATGAATATCGATAGATAAATGAAAAATAAAAAAAAAATAAAAAAATTTATTAAAAAAAAAAAATAAATAAAATAAAAAATAAAAAATGATGAAAATTAAAAAAAAGCGGCAAATTTCTCTATTATTATTATTATTTTATGTCAGTATTTGTATTATATTAATTAATTGTAAAATAAAACATAAAATAGTACTTAACATATCTCTACACACGCCACGGACAGTTTTTATACTTTGTGGCAATGGGTAGTTTATTTGTATGTACCTAAAAAAAAAAATATATTTAAATAAAAAAAAAAAAAAAAATTATATTTAATTTTTTGTACATTTTTCAAATAAACTTTTATTATTATTATTATTACCTTTTGGATGGATTTGGCACTGATTCGTAGGTACTCTGAAAGCACATTCTCTAATCTTAAAATATTTTTTATAAAACTTTATTCAAAAACTGCCAATGTTACTTCCATTAACATTTTGAAGGGATTAATGGTCTCTTCAAAATAATTTCTAAATTGCCATCGACTGAAGACGCCCTAAGATTACATTGTTTAAGATGTTTCTACCAGCTAAGTATTTGGCTAAGCTCTTTAAAGTCATAGATGCAGCTTCCTTATGTTGAAGAATATGTATGGAAAGTAGATCAAGATGGAAGTCTGATACCCACTATTAAGATTCTGCTCGACCTGCCACCAGACATAACAGAACTTATCATGCAAATGCAAAAAAGATACTGTACACCGATAATTTTCATACATGTACAATATTTTAACAATATTATTGTTCTAGACTGTGAAAGCAAAATTTGTAAATGCAGAAAAAGATATTGGATGCATCGGTTCCTGCACCTGTATGGCACAGAAAAACTGCAGAAATTGACCAAAGCCGCTCATGTTTTGGAAAATGTTGATTCGTGTGGTAATATATTTTAATATTTTTAATTTATGCTTTATATTCTTTTAATTATTATTTTTTTTATTAGGAATTTATTGTACATTGCAAAGCAATAGCCTTACTGTTTATAACTTATACTTATATATACTGTGCTTATACCTTCCATAAATAGTCTATATTTTCTTATTTTTTTATTTTCCTCAAAAAATCATGAAGTAATACACCCTATAATAATTATTCACCTTCATAGCGGATAAATCAATAATCGCTATATAAAATAATGTAAGAGAGTCACACATATTGCATACATTTCAGCGCTGAGAGAGATGCATGGAGTCGAGAGACTGCTTCCTTTCCTGTAAAACCATGAGATCAGTAATTGTTTATTCCTATATTTTTGTTAATTTAATAGCAAAAAATATGGGGAAAGTACTATTACCTTGTCAATACATAGGCGAAACTTTTATGAAGAATATTTTTTTTTTTTCGTTTAGGCCTTCGTTTTTCGTCAAATAGAAGGTATATTTCTAAAATCAGATTCTTAAGCAAATTTGTCGACACCAAAATAAGTTTTATTATATTGCAAAATACATATTATTATATTGTGCTATTGTGGAATATTTTTCGTTTCTTTTGTCTCAACTTCGCGGGTTAGAGTTTAGAATATGTATCCCTCGTATCTACATACAATTGTTAAAATTATGAATGAATGTTGATTTTATTTAGTCTTGGAACTAATTTTGTAGTATTTAGCCTCCACCCTCAAGTTGTAATTTTTATACCTACTAAACTGCCGCTGCCCCGCAGATCTTTCAGTTTGTAATGTAAATTTTCCTCTTAAGATCAAAATGTAGAAAGGCACAAACATTCTTTTTAGATAGGCAGGCTTAGGGCGTAAAGTGTCCAAATATTTTAACATCGAGCTCCAAGGGCTAAACGGCTCATTAATTTTACATCGACATGGTTAAGAAATTAAAGTAACAAATATATTTGCATGGACAGACTTAAGTTATAATAAATGAGCTAAATGTTATTACATGCGCAGACGTAGAGGGTAAAAGGACCAAATATTTTTACATGAGTAAATTTAATAGGTAATTTACTATACGTTCATTTAGAAATAATTCTAGTTAGTTCAGTTCTATGGCTACCTAATTTTTATTATATATTTTATAATTATATGATTTAAATTCAGATTTCAATTTCATTTTCAAATTTTTGAATTTCCCTCGTACATACTCATATCCTTGTTACCTGTTATCTCGAAACTCTATGAAAAATTGCTTCGTAAGGCACTGAAATCTATAATAGAAGAAAAGGACCTAATACCCTCCTACCAGTTTGGCTTTAGAGAAAAACACTTGACCATCGACCAAGTTCATAGAATAACAGATATCATCAAGAAGTCCCAAAAAGAAAAAACAGTTTTTTTTCCACCGTCTTTTTGGATGTAGCTCAGGCTTTCGATAATGTATGCATGGAGGCCTGATTTAAAAAGCCTATTTCGACTTAAGAGAAATTAAGGCTGGTGTACCTAATTTTAAGCCTACTACGATCACAACATTTGCTGGTGATACTGCAATCCTTGCCGTTTGAAAAAATCACGAAGACGTTAACAAAAAATTGCAAAAATCTATAAACCAGATTAACATCTGGACGAAAAGATAGCGAATAAATTTCAATGAAAACAAATCTGTCTATATCAACTTCGGCAACAAACAAAATAAATATATTTCTATTAGAATAAACGACACTTAGATTATATTTGAGGATACAGAAAAATATCTGGGTATAACACTTGATGTTAGACTTCGCTGGAAAATCCATATTAAAAGAATCGTTAGGACTTTGGTATAAAATACAAAAGAATGTATTGGTTACTAGGAAGAAATTCAAAATTATCCACACAACAGACGGCATCTTTACAGGCAGCTATTAAAATCCGTATGGACTTATAGTATCCAGCTTTGGGGCTGTGCCAGTAAAAGTAACATCCAAGTTATTCATTATTTCAAAAAAAAATGCCAGGAAATATCGTTGATTCACCCTGATACTGCCGCAATACTGATCTTTATTGGGTCCTTAAAGTGGAGACTGTTTGAAAATACAATGGAAAAATTTGCCAGTAGTCACTAACAACGATTGCTCCATGGGAACGTTGAGGCTATCCAGCTTCTCAACAATGCCAAGCTAATAAAAAAACTCAAAAAAATTAAGCATTTTAAGTTAGTTAAGTGATGTTAGATAAAATCAGATTATAGTGTGATTAAGTGGTATACGTTAACGATAGTGTAACTAAATAATTAGACTCTAAGGTACACTAGAGCTCTGTGAATCTGGCCCCCCGAAATTTAATAATTTTAGTTTTAGAAGGAGAATACGTTTGACCACCTATTGACCATGATTGACCACCCACTAACTTTTTTAAACCATTCCTCAGAAACCTAAATATTATTGGCCAAGTGCCCGCTGGCCCTCCGAAATTAATATTTTCAAAAAATGACTGCACCATAAAATTAACCAATTTTTGATCATGTTTGACCACCCCTTATATTTTTTTAACACCACTTAAAATAATTTAAAGGGGTAAATTACAGAAAAACAACAGTTCTAGGATGAATTTCAATCATCATACGGACACAATAAGATCCATAAAGGTTTAAAGTTATATTTTGACGTTTAATTATCCCCTAAAATAATTTCCAAATTTTAAGAATTTACAAAAACAATATTTTTTATTTATAAAACAAATAACATAATTTTAAAACAGATTTATAATGGTTATTAAATAATTTTAATAGTAATATTAATAATTTGGTAAAATATTTTCTTATAGGCCAAAAACACATAAAAAAATATATAAAACTTGTGTTTTCATTCTGATCTATACCTCTGTTTATTCCAAGTTTTATTTTTTAAATTTTCACACTACTTGGGTACAATATTTTTTCTACGTTCATGCAAAAACCAAAAAATGTTTTAAAAAACTGCAGTTGTATTATCCAAATCATAGTAGTTGTGATCGTGTACCTTTGTTTGAGGCATTACGTTTGTGTTCACAATTTGTAATGACATCTTTTATAAAATACATTTTTTTATTAATTTATTTATTAAATGATTGAAAATATTATAAAATATGCAATTGTTTTTAAAACGTTACATCGAAAATGAAAATGGACTAAATATTTGGCGTTGATTTGAATATTTATGTTTGTCATGATCATAAAACGCTGTAGTAAAATGACAGATGAGTGCAATAAAATTTTTATTGCACTAGTGCAATAAAGAACTAGTTTTTTCACTAAATATAGTTCAATAAAGTTTTGTTTTTTGGATGAACGTAGAAAAGATTATTTTAGGGTGTAGTCAAACGTCAAAACTTATTTCTTAACCTTTATGGGTCTTTACTGTGTCCTTATGTCGACTGAAGCTTTGTTGAACTAGAAATTAGATTGGGAAATGTTTTCTTTGAATGTTCAACCCCTCTGGGGTCTTTTGAGATATTTTAAGGGATGATTAAACGGAGATACATAATTTTAAACATTTCTGGATCCTATTGTGCCTTTACGACCTCTGATCATATTTTGACGTTCAATAATCCCCTTAAATAATTTTAATGGCTCCAAATAGTGTAAAAAATTAAGAATTTACAAAAACAATATTCTTTATTTATAAAACAAACATAATTTTAACACAGATTTATAAAGGTTATTAAATAATTTTATTAGTAATATTAATAATTTGGTAAAATATTTTCTGATAGACCAAAAACACATAAAAAATATATAAAACTTGTGTTTTCATTCTGATCTATACCTCTGTTTATTCCAAGTTTTATTTTTTAAATTATCACACTACTTGGGTACAATATTTTTTCTATGTTCATGCAAAAACCAAAAAATGTTTTATAGAACTGCAGTTGTATTATCCAAATCATAGTAGGCGTGATCGTGTACCTTTGTTTGAGGCTTTTAGTTACGTTTGTGTTCATAATTTGTAATGACATTTTTAATAAAATATATTTTTTTATTAATTTATTTATTAAATGATTGAAAATATTATAAAATATGCAATTGTTTTTAAAACGTAACATCGAAAATGAAAATGGACTAAATTTGGCGTTGATTTGAATATTTATGTTTGTCATGATCATAAAACGCTGTAGTAAAATGACAGAAGAGTGCAATAATATTTTTATTGCACTAGTGCAATAAAGAACCAGTTTTTTTACTAAATATTGTTCAATAAAGTTTTGTTTTTTACATGAACGTAGAAAAAATTATTTTAGGGTGTGGTCAAACGTCAAAACTTAATTCTTAACCTTTATGGGTCTTTACTGTGTCCTTATGTCGACTGAAGCTTTGTTGAACTAGAAATTATATTGGGAAATGTTTTCTTTAAATGTTCAACTCCTCTGGGGTCTTTTGAGATATTTTAAGAGATAATTAAACGGAGATACATAATTTTAAACATTTTTGGATCCTATTGTGCCTTTACGACCTCTGATCATATTTTGACGTTTAATAATCCCCTTAGATAATTTTAATGGCTCCAAATAGTGTAAAAAATTGAGAATTTACAAAAACAATATTCTTTATTTATAAAACAAACATAATTTTAAAACAGATTTATAAAGGTTATTAAATAATTTTATTAGTAATATTAATAATTTGGTAAAATATTTTGTGATAGACCAAAAACACATAAAAAATATATAAAACTTGTGTTTTCATTCTGATCTATACCTCTGTTTATTCCAAGTTTTATTTTTTAAATTATCACACTACTTGGGTACAATAGTTTTTCTATGTTTATGCAAAAACCAAAAAATGTTTTATAGAACTGCAGTTGTATTATCCAAATCATAGTAGGCGTGATCGTGTACCTTTGTTTGAAGCATTTAGTTACGTTTGTGTTCATAATTTGTAATGACATTTTTAATAAAATATATTTTTTTATTAATTTATTTATTAAATGATTGAAAATATTATAAAATATGCAATTGTTTTTAAAACGTAACATCGAAAATGAAAATGGACTAAATATTTGGCGTTGATTTGAATATTTATGTTTGTCATGATCATAAAACGCTGTAGTAAAATGACAGATAAGTGCAATAATATTTTTATTGCACTAGTGCAATAAAGAACCAGTTTTTTTATTAAATATAGTTCAATAAAGTTTTGATTTTTGCATGAACGTAGAAAAAATTATTTTAAGGTGTGGTCAAATGTCAAAACTTAATTCTTAACCTTTATGGGTCTTTACTGTGTCCTTATGTCGACTAAAGCTTTGTTGAACTAGAAATTATATTGGGAAATGTTTTCTTTAAATGTTCAACTCCTCTGGGGTCTTTTGAGATATTTTAAGGGATGATTAAACAGAGATACATAATTTTAAACATTTTTGGATCCTATTGTGCCTTTACGACCTCTGATCATATTTTGACGTTTAATAATCCCCTTAAATAATTTTAATGGCTCCAAATAGTGTAAAAAATTAAGAATTTACAGAAACAATATTCTTTATTTAGAAAACAAACATAATTTTAAAACAGATTTATAAAGGTTATTAAATAATTTTATTAGTAATAATAATCATTTGGTAAAATATTTTCTGATAGACCAAAAACACATAAAAAATATATAAAACTTGTGTTTTCATTCTGATCTATACCTCTGTTTATTCCAAGTTTTATTTTTTAAATTATCACACTACTTGGGTACAATATTTTTTCTATGTTCATGCAAAAACCACAAAATGTTTTATAGAACTGCAGTTGTATTATCCAAATCATAGTAGGCGTGATCGTGTACCTTTGTTTGAGGCATTTAGTTACGTTTGTGTTCATAATTTGTAATGACATTTTTAATAAAATATATTTTTTTATTAATTTATTTATTAAATGATTGAAAATATCATATAATATGCAATTGTTTTTAAAACGTAACATCGAAAATGAAAATGGACTAAATATTTGGCGTTGATTTGAATATTTATGTTTGTCATGATCATAAAACGCTGTAGTAAAATGACAGATAAGTGCAATAATATTTTTATTGCACTAGTGCAATAAAGAACCAGTTTTTTTATTAAATATAGTTCAATAAAGTTTTGATTTTTGCATGAACGTAGAAAAAATTATTTTAAGGTGTGGTCAAATGACAAAACTTAATTCTTAACCTTTATGGGTCTTTACTGTGTCCTTATGTCGACTGAAGCTTTGTTGAACTAGAAATTATATTGGGAAATGTTTTCTTTAAATGTTCAACTCCTCTGGGGTCTTTTGAGATATTTTAAGGGATGATTAAACAGAGATACATAATTTTAAACATTTTTGGATCCTATTGTGCCTTTACGACCTCTGATCATATTTTGACGTTTAATAATCCCCTTAGATAATTTTAATGGCTCCAAATAGTGTAAAAAATTGAGAATTTACAAAAACAATATTCTTTATTTATAAAACAAACATAATTTTAAAACAGATTTATAAAGGTTATTAAATAATTTTTATGGTAATAGGAATAATTTGGTAATTTCTTAAAATATTTTGTTATAGACTTAAAACACATAACAAAATACATATTTTGATCCATACCTCTGTTTATTCCAAATTTTATTTTTCGAATTTTGATACATTAAAATTATTTTATGGGGTGTTCAAACGTCAAAACTTAATTCTTAACCTTTATGGATCCTTACTGTGTCCTTATGTTGACTAAACTTTTGCTGAACTATAAATTAGACTTTTCTTTGAATGTTTAACCCCTCTGGGGTCTTTTGAGATATTTTAGGGAGTGATTAAATAGCGATACATAATTTTAAACAATTTTGGATCCTGTTGTGCCTTTACGACCGGTGATCATTCTTTTAAAGTTGAAATTCGTCCCAGAACCCTTGTGTTTCTATAATTTACCCCTTTAAATTATTTTAAGGGTTGTTAAAAAAATCTAATGGTTAGTCGAACATAGTCAAAAATTGGTTAGTCTTGTGGTATAGTCAGTTTAAAAAAATATTAACTTCAAGGGGCCAGTGGGCACTCGGCCTTTATTATTTTTTTAAATATTTAGAATTTTGAGGGTTGTCAAAAAAAGGTAGTGGGTGATCATATGTGGTCAAATTAAAATTTTCACATTTGGGTGGCCAGCTTCACAGGGCTTACAGTAGTGAGTAGAATCTTAGTTTATGAAGTTTTTCATCTCTAGATAAGTGTGTTGTTCTAGTGAGTAGACGTGTATTCGAGCTCCAGCTGTACTTACAATTTTAAGTGGCAAATCTATAAGTAAAATTAGTATCTTTATTGTGATAACCTGTGGAAAGCATACTTTCACATGTGAGTAAGACATCTAGTATATCAATTGTTATATAAATAGAGTAAATTTGATTTGAACATTACCGGCAAATCCAAGCAATGCCGCCAAAACAGTCTCGGTCCTCCGATAAAAGTTCACGGGCCAATTCTGTCTCCGAATACGAAACAAAAATGGAAAACGATTATGGTCTCACCTCAGACGAACGAATTGAACAGTTAATGGAGAAGGTATGCGAAAAATTTGCGTGCAAACTAGAAAAAAAGATTGATAAAAAATTAGAAGATATAACACGAAATGTATCCAAGCTAATAGTTGATGTTAGTAACATTGAAAAGAAAGTACAGCAGAATGAAAAGGAAATCTGTAATATTAACGGATTTATGGATCACCTAAAAAGAAAGAACACAATAAGAATTAATGGGCTCAAAGAAAGTGAAAATGAGAGTGTTCATGATATCACTTTAGAATTTATTAACACCGCACTGAAAGTTGTTTGTACCTCCAATGACATTGATGATATATTCAGAATTGGTATTGCAAATAAAAAGTCGGGAACTAGAACTATTTTGGTTAAATTCCTATCAACAAAGAAGAAAAATGAGTGTTTTCAAGCTAAAAAGGCACTCAAGCAGACTGGTATTACTATTTATGAGGACCTTTCTCAACAAACGTATGAACTTTTGCAACTGGCGCAGAAAAAATACGGAAGAACATTAAGTTGGACTATGGGAGGTAAGGTGTTCATACAACATAATAATATGAAGAAAGAAATTAAATGTTTTGACGACCTCATTGATGTCCCGTAATCTTTCTTCGGAGGTTCAAGATTATTTCGTTTCTAACGACCTTTCCTCGCGAATATTATTTGCTAAACTTTTTTCTCAATTATTGTGGAATACATTTTTATTTTAATACCTATTTCTAAATTATTGTTTTTAAGTTTTTATAAACTCTAGATATTTTTGAATACGAAGTAGATATATATCTACTCGTAAACATTTATTTTTATTTCTTGCTTTCATTAATATGTAGTAAAGTAGCAGGATCCATTATAATCAATAATGAATAATGAAGGATAAAAATATTTATTTAATTTTTGTTTCTTTGGTATTTACTTTAGAATAAAATTATTTATTGTTATTCTTTTCTCTCAGCAACTTAAGTATCTACTTGCGCTCTATTTGTTACTAAATTTATTTACTTAACTAATTTGCCACATATTTTACAGATTTTTTTATATATTTAAATTGCTGGGGCCGAGAAAACGTTCTTAGAATAACACATTTATATGCGCTAGCTCAATATCAACATATACATATTGTTTTTGTACTTAATTTTCATATTCTACATATTTTTTACGTTTCTCGCAACGCTATATGTTTTTAAATATTTATTATCAGAACGTCAGGGGACTCCGCACCAAGGTCTCGGAGTTTAGCAAAAACTTGTCTGCAGAAGAGTATGATGTTGTTATCTTGACGGAAACTTGGCTATCAGAAGACATTAAAAATGGAGAACTATTTAGTTGCAATTACATAGTATATAGAAAGGATAGGGATAAAATTTTAACAGGAAAACAACGCGGAGGAGGTGTCCTCATTGCTGTAAATAAAAATATCATATCTTCACTTATATCAATTAACTCACCTTTGGAAACAATTTTTGTAAAACTTAAACTACACGGAACCACAGTCATTATTAATTCAACTTATATTCCACCGGGCGCAAATGCTAAAGTCTACAGGCAATATCTAGATTTATTTGACAATTTAGATCCCTTAATCACTCAAACCACACACATGGTACTTATTGGTGATTATAATATACCATGCATAAATGGCACATCTTTTCAATTTTCTAATAAAAATGATATAATAGTAACAATGTCTCTATTAATGGCCACTTACAGTCTACAGTCTTTCAACAATTGTCTCAATGAGGATCAAAAAACTCTAGATCTGGTGCTTGGTAATTTGAATTTGAATATAAAGGAGAATAAAGAACCTTTAGTTCCCATAGATAATAAACATCCCTCTCTGATAATTAAGACGGAAGTAAAAAAAAGTAATCAACTCACATACACAAATAATAATCTTCAAAGCAGATATAATTTTACAAAAGCTGATTTTAGATTACTATGCGAACTACTAAGGGATTTTAATTGGTCCAAAATTGGACACATTGAAAAGGTTGATGATTCTGTCAAATATTTTTACCAGGTTTTTTATGAAATGCTTGACATATGTGTACCAAAGTTTACTAATAGGCCACATGCATATTGCAAACAGTTTCCGCCATGGTTCACGGATGAAATAAAAATCGACATAAAGTACAAAGAATTTTTCAGAAAAAGAAAACATCTATCGGAATATTATTTTAGTAGATATAAAAAAATTAGGGCGGACCTAAAATTGAAAATAAGGACGGCGCACAATAATTATATCCAAAATATGCAGAACTGTGTTAACCAGGACCCCATGCTTTTTTGGAAGTTCATTAAAGATAAGAGGTCTAATAATATATCTGAATCAAATTTTATTATAAATAATAGGGAAATATCTGACAAAAAAATTATAGCAGGGGAGTTCGCTGATTATTTCAGTTCAGTGTATGACAACGATTCAAACTATAACCTTATAGATATTAATGGTTTGACTAACAATTGGAACGTAAATTTTTATCAGAATATTGACTTCGATCTAATATCCGTCAAAGACTTAGAAGCGGCATTTCGAAAGTTAAAACCGAAAAAGACAGTGGGTCCTGATAATATTCCTTGTTATATCCTAAAAGCTTATAAAGATTATTTAATATACCCTTTGCTGGTAATTTTTAATAAGTCGCTTAAAACATCCATATTTCCTAGTGAATTTAAAAGAACGAGATTAACACCAATTTTTAAAAAAGGGGATAAAAATAAAATAGATAATTATCGTCCCATAGCCATATTAAATTGTACGGCGAAACTGTTTGAATTTGTAATATATGATAAACTGTATGCTTACTTTCAAAAATACATATCAACCGAACAACACGGATTTTGTCGTAAAAAATCTGTAGATACAAATTTATTAACTTTCAGTGATAAAATATCAAAATGTGTCAATTCTCGTGAGCAAGTAGATTGTATTTATACTGATTTTAAGAAAGCCTTCGATAAGGTAAATCACAATATTCTTCTAGCTAAACTGAAATATTATGGTCTTAGCGATCATCTAATAAATTTCTTTATGTCTTATCTAAAACTAAGGTATCAATACGTAATGTTTGGTGGTGAAGTATCTCATACAATCCTCGCAGGCTCTGGGGTCCCTCAGGGCTCCAATTTGGGTCCTCTACTTTTCTTAATATTTGTTAATGACCTTCCTCTACGTATTACATTAGACTGCCTAATGTATGCAGATGATCTGAAAGTTTTTAAGAAAATATCCACCCTAGATGACTATCTAGACCTTCAAAATGACTTAGACTCAATTTCGGATTGGTCATTTGAAAATAAATTACATTTTAATCTTTCCAAATGCAAGGTTATTACATTCAGTAACATTCGTAATCCTCAAAATTTTATCTACACAATGCAAGGATCAACACTAGAAAGAGTGTCAAAAATGACCGACTTGGGAATAGTTTTTCAAAATAATTTCAAATTTGACGAGCATATCCATAACATTACCAAAGAAGCTAACAAATTGTTAGGTTTTTTGAAACGCACGACTAGGGACTTTACAGACACACACTCGATTAAAAATGTATTTTTTGCTCTCGTTCGTAGTAAATTAGAATATGCATCCACTGTATGGGACCCTACACAACAAAATTTAAAACACATTTTGGAAACTATTCAAAATAAATTTGTCAAATATTTATACTTTAAAAAGTATCATACAAGTCCAGGATTTGTTTCATTTGGACCTATTAGAAAAGAGTTTGAAATTGAAAAATTGGAACATAGACGCTCTATAATCAACCTTATCTTTTTACATAAATTATTAAATGGATATTTGGACAGTCAATATTTATTGAGTCAAATAAAAATTAATGTTCCAATAGCAGGTATTCGTCCACGTCAATTAACTTTTCGTGCGGATAATCATGGTCCAGTAGAAAAAATTTGTCTTTTGTTTAATGTACACTCCGAAGGCATTTCTTGCGGTATTTTTGATGTAGCTATAAGCACATATAGAAAGGAACTTAACAAAATTGTTGGGCTCGATTAAAGAGATATAACCTTGTAGGATTTCCGTGGCCTTGGTGTGGGGTTTTGCAGACGCTCTGATTATTCCTGAATATTTCTGATTATTTCAGTAGTTTTGTTCTTTAACGAACTTTGTTAAAATTTTGTAGTAGCGAGGTTTGTTTATTATAATTTCACTTATATATTTAATTAGATATTATGTATTTTTGTTGATTTCTATTTTCGCTGTATTTATAGGAACATGTAATTAGGCTCATGTCTGTTTGTTTCTGGAATAAATAAATAAATAAATAAATAAATAAGTTAATTTAGAATAAAATTGCTAATTGATCTTATATCAGATTGTAATAATCGTAAATGCGTTACCTGGAACGTATTTTAAAAAAGTGAATACTTCTCACACTATCATACGGTACATTTAAGAATAATATAGAACAGTAAAAATTTTATGAACATCATTGCAGAATTCTAGGAAAACTATTAATTTATTAGACATTAATTAAATGCGGTAAAATGTGCGACTAAAACTCTGTCTTACTTGATACTTAATATTAGGTTATAATATAATATAACGAGCCAGGTATATCATGGTCTACTTTATACATGGTTAGGAATCGTTAACGAAATTATGTTTAAACCGTTAATTATTTTAACGACAGTTTAAACAAGCTTAATTTCAAAGCCTCTAAAATTATATTTTATGACGTATTATTTAACTACTAAATTTTAGTGCCTTAGTATATCTAAAATATGAAAATTAAAGAAACAGTTGTTATATAGTTTCATTTTATATATCTTTTTAAGAAAACGCTTAATTCTATCTTGTTTCCTCTGCTGTCAAATAAAACGTACAAATTCCTATATAAATAAATATTAATTTCTTCATTGTAAAAAATGCTTTTTCTTTTTTTAGTATCAGTAACAATTGTGGAACTTTTAGCCCAGTGAGTCGTGTCTTAAAATAAGTTTACCTAGACATTTTTGTTTTGAAGTTTAGTTTATTGATTTTAAAGTGCTACTTTCACCTCATATATTTGCAGCAATTCGCTCAGTGCGAAGTCATGGTAGGGGAAAGCGATACTACTAGGGCTAGTGCGGATAATTTGTGCATTTTAGGGCGATATTTTGTGATTTTGGCGTATTAAATATACGTATATATTGAGATGATATTACTAAGCTGTAATTATTTAACTACAGTATTGTGATGTCATCCCTTACTTTTATCATTAAACTTTTCTTACCTTTTTTTTTTAACTGTTACCTCGGCTAGCCTTAATTGTTCCTTCAAATAATTAATAGAGCGGATTATCTTGCTCCCAGGGGTGGTTTCAGGTAAGCAATCACTTTCAAAAATATTTAATTTTGTTTAAATTTTGTTAATTAAGATCAAATTCCTGATATTTGAACTAATTAAAATTCACCAATAATCCAAATTATTACTTAGTATACATATCCCCTCTACCCTGTATGTTAAATAATCAAATTTAATACAAATAATTCAAATTTATTAACATTTCCTAACAAAATAAGAACTGTGATTACAATAATACACCTACCTACCTAATTTCATGAAACACATGAATATTATTCAAAAATTATCCTTTCAAAGTCTCCAGCCATTCATTAATTATTATTAAAACGATTCCTGTATAATAAAATAGAATAAGAATATTTCTACCTGTCTAGTGTCTGTCTACATGTTAGTGTTAGTATCACTTTGATACTACATCTAGTTATTGTACTGTGATCTAAGATGTGAGAGTTTTGACTTTTGACAAATATGATTGAAACTTTTATTAACCTATTTATTAAATTTATTATTATTCTGCCTTATTTTCTGATTAAATCTTTGAATAAATACAATTATATCCAAGACTAATAATATATAGAAGATGATGATAAATTACTTTCCTTTCAGTAATTCACTGTTGCACTTTATGAACAGTCAAGGTAAACAATTATTTATATGTAAAGTTTTTTACTCACAGCTTGAATCTTTTCTTTCTTTTAGGACTAATAATGCCTGTAACACAAATACCGGCACCTTCCCTAAACTGGTATATCTGGCATCTGCTTCTGCTTGAATAAATTTGACCAATTCTTATTATACAAGGTTTGTACTAACCTAATATCAAATATTGATAAAAATTTGATTCTTTAACAATGGTTTTTGATAGAGTTTTTCTTTTATAATTAATTTTAACAATATTTTTAGGACATGAAGAAATTTTTTTTTAATCTTCCCCAGGAAAGATCCAAAATCAACAACCTTATTTATTTCACCATCGATACCAGTCACATAGTAACGAAGCTTTGAACCAATAATGATGGTAGTATTTTATACATAATAATCTGGATTATTGAATTTTGTTAGTTTATAGCTTGCAAAATATATAAATTTGGAATTTTCAATATTTTATTTGCAAAAGCATAACAACATCTAAAATTTTGTAAGTATTTTCGTTATTACTTATATTACTTAAACTTCCAATAAGAATAATCTTGCCAAAATCACTAACTTTGACATTTCAAGTCAACTTCATTTTTGATATACAGGGTGATTTTTCTGTAATGTAGAATTTAATTTAATTTTTTAACAAAAATATTTAAATTTGAATATTTTGTTATTAATATTATATATTATTATTAAAATATCATGACAATATATGTATATGTTACTTATTTAAAAAAAAAATAGTTAAGAGCAATACATTAAGAAACCGGAGTTGCTGTGTTGTAAATTGTAGCAATACTAGCAAAAAAAACAGTGTATTTTATAAATGTTCAGTAGAAAAATGGAAAATTAATCAAAGAAATAAACACACCTATAAGTACAGTAAAAAGGGAGAAGTAATTACAAACTTTTATTTTTGTATCTAAAACCTGTTGAAAATAGTAGACATCAGAAAACTGAAAGGTTTTATATACTTCAATTATTATTATTTTACGATGTTCGTCAAAATTCCTTAAGAACATGTTATTTCTGCCTTTGATTCTGATTATTTTCTGTATCTGGAATGCAATTTTGTGACTCACTGATTGGAAAACAGTTATTTAATAATTCATTCTAAGTTTTCTTTCGAAATAAAAATAAAGAAAACAAGTATAAATTACATTCGAAAATATTACAATATTACAACTACTTTTTGGGAATACATTTTGAATCACGATACACAGACTAACGGTATGTTCCTGAGCATGCAGCTGACTGACGGTGACGTCACGTGGGACATAGAATTATAAGCATTAAATGGGAGTTTTTAAAATTCGATATTTTGCCAATTTTAGATTTTGTGCAGTTACTTAAGCTTTATTGGTTATTTTTTAATATATTCGTTAATAAATATGAAGGTTTAAGGTAAATAATACTAATAAAAATATTAATTTTTATCACATATTATAGGTATTTTGTGACAAAATCCATAACCTAGTCATAAGATAAGTAAAAGATATAGACTACTAACACAAAAACATATAGATTATTAAATTATTTTACACTACTTAATCGAAAAGTTTTAAAAGAACGTGAAAGTTCGTCCCGCATTACGTCATGCGCGGTTTGGACGAATTTTGAATCGAAAGTCAGCATACCTTTAGCATGTGTATCCTGATTTTGAATACATGTTTGACATTAACCTTTAATTTCATTGGGCACCTTTTAATACACTTTCTTATAAATATTGTTGCCTAATTACCTGTTCTGTGCGCATGTTCTAATAATAAATATACTTATTTTTCTTTAGTTGAAGCAACACAATTCTATAATAATAATAATAAATAAATCTTTTCACTTGTTTTATAAATTAATATACTTTTATTAAAAGCATAAAATGCATTTGTTAATTAGGAATCCTATTAAAAATTATACTGTCAATACACGAAAAATTCCCCTTTAGTACATAATCCAGTTGGCACAGTCGTCACGCACGGAGCGAATTGCTGTCATACAATTTGCTTTACTTTTTAAATAATTCGTCTCTTATTCTGAAAAGGGTTGATTCAATTGAGCTAGTTTCAAATTCTCTTCTTGTTATGGAATATTAATACATGAGATGTCACTGACTGATAATGAATCTGCATGATTTTTTAGAACAAATTAAGTCGGATATTGTATTTTAACTTATACTTTATTTATCAAGGAACAAAAGTTGGATTCACAAAATTGTTAAATTACATCTTTCTATCATAAATTAAATATGTAATTGTTCAGACATTACATACAATTATTGCAATCATAAATTAAAGATGGAACATTTAGAGTAAAGCAGGAAACTCGTTTTATGGTACCTTCCTTGTTCAAATTGTAACATTTATGCTTACATTTACCTTTAATATAATTTTTGGTTGTGGTAAAAGTTTACAATAATCTTTACAAAACGGCACTTTTCGTTAACTGGGACATAATGTAATTGTCGTGGATATTCTTAATAATTTTCACAAGCAAACAACTAATTATACTCGTTGAATCAGTTTATTAAATTATATTCGTTGGATACCGAATTTCAAAATATATGTAGAGATATATTTATAGTTGTGAGTAGATCTTAGAGAAGTACTAAAAAGAATACTTGGGTCTTTTTCAATAACCTTTTAATTTGCACTATAAGTGATTTTGAAAATCTCACCTAAGGTTATCAGTTTAATATCATTTTTTTTTATATTGATACATGCTTCAAATACTTGGTTTGAGCATTGATTATTGAAAATATTAATTTTTTTTTTCTGTAGAAATTTGCCTGTGTGTCTTATATTTTAAGATTTCCATCACACATACAAAATTAAAAGAAAATTAGATAACTATTAAATTATTATTGTTATAATGTTTTTCTAAAGTAAGTACCATCATCTTTTAAAAATACATTAACAAAATGTGCTACTACAATCTAAGTAAATCTAGTGAGAAAAATTTGCAAATTTATTAAAAAAAATCGAATTTTTTTTTCTTTTATTAAAAAAAAATCTAAAGTACTTTATAGAAATTGCATAAATCAGTCAAATAATTTTAAAACAGTACGTTAAATTGAAAAATGTTAACTCCAAGTGCCTTAGTGGAATAACAATAAATATGAAAAGTAAAGAAAAATACCCAAGCAAATACACTATTTTTAAAAAATGTATTCAAAAAAAATAAGTACCTTTTTTGTTTAACAGCACCATTCTTGGAAACCTTAATATTTTTTCCAGGGATAGAGTTTAAATCATTTTTGAAAAATTCGTGAACTTGCGGTTTTAGATTCTTAGCCAGAGAAAATCTTTGTCGCTTGTTTAAGATAATTTTTTAACGTTTAATATCAAGTTCCTTTGGTGGTATTTGATACTTAAAGTTTTAGTAGCATACGATGAAAGCATTTTTGTCTCTTGTGTAGTTTCACAATGACTTTTATCTGCTTGTTTTGTTCGACCAGTACCTGTCCTATAAGCAACTTTTTTTTAATTTATTGAGTGTTTCCCCTTTTTAAAATCTCTTCTACTCATTTCGTTAGAGTAAGATCTTGTGTTTTACTGATTTTTCTTCTTGATCTACGGTATCGGTTTTTCCACATTCCAGCCAGTCTTTTCATGCTTATTAGTTTATTTCTTTCGTCTACTAAAAGTTTTCGTAACCTTTTTACGTTCCATTTTAATCTTTGTAGAAGTTGTTTTTGCAATCTGCTCTGTACCTTCTATGTTTTTGACATCCTCCTTCTTCTTGTTGTAATATCTGCGATTATATTCTTTTAGCTTTTGCATTTTTCGTTCGCGTATTGGAAGTTCGGCAACTGGTGTTATTTTACCTTCTTATTTTCTTCAATAGTAACGTTGGTGTTCTTTTCTTTTATCCTTTTCATAGGCTTCAGGATTTTCTTTAATCTTGGTACGTTGCCTCCTTATCTTTCGCTTGCCAATTCCTTTATTTTTTCACGTTCCTTATCAGACTTGTTACTTTTATTTTTCTTTTTTCATTTTTTTTTTAACTGTTTTGACTTCTATTTGCATAGTAGAAGATGTCGATGGCAGTATTTCTTCAGATTGTTTTAATTTGGCTTTCGCTAAGTTATCTGATTTTAACTTGGATGTTGCTTTGTTAGTGATGTCACGTAACTTAATTTTGAAGGTATTTTTTTCAACTTTTTATCTTGTCGTTCTAATGCATTCTCCTTCATGGTTTTTAACTTTGTCTTTTATAATGCTATTTTTTCGCTTTTAATATCTTTATTAGCGTTACATCATCTGAACTACTTTTCTGGGAAACGCATATCGAAGAGTTTTCCTCCATATCAACTGAAAGTAAATCTTTTTTACTTTCAATCACTGTCTGAAATTAATTTTTAGCAGATAAACAATAAATATAACAATATAATTTTAATTTTTGGAAATGAAACCATTTATATAAAATATTTAATATATATCTTCTGAATTCTTGCATGTACCATATTAAACAATGAGGTTAAAAATTTAAACATTGGCCAGGGTATACTTTTTAAAGATATTTAAATAAAAACGCTATTTGCTGTTGTAAAAAAAATATCCATTGGGACGCATATACGAAGAGAAAAAAAAACTGTCAAAATCTACCATTTTGGCAGGGTCTATATAAATATTTAAATGCATTGCGCCACCACTGTTAACATCTTGAAGTTGCATGTCTAATTCACATAATGCTCACCTGGTACTGGCTAATTAATTTACACACGATATCGCACACGCCTCAGGTTTTAACACTATCAGCACTCATTATAGTCGCTTTTCGCTTTACTTACCTACACCAAGCACTGCTCCACTGTTAATGCCTAACAGCAAAATTAACTAGATAATGTCTACAAGATATTCACTTGGGAATTTTACAATCCATTTTGCTTCTTATATAGAAAAAGAAGGAAATTGAAAACTAGAGCAAAACACAAGTATTTATGTAATATAAAATTTAAAAAAGCTACAGTTTCAACAGTTATACTAAAGAGAGAGAAAATAAATATATTTATCTGAATAAAATAATGTCTTCAAGCTGTCACGAAGACAACTAGTAATAATTGCAGGTAGCTACAAAGTTGCACTTGTTCCTCTAGCATATTCATATTTAGTATGGGCTCTTTTAAAGTTGAATTGTTTGTAGGTAAATGTCGCTAAACAACAAAAAAATACTTTTACATGATTACTCAACTTATGTAAAATCTGTAGAAAATTTTATCCACAGAAATCCAGCTAAATGTTGTCAGTCTTTCAATTAAAAAAGGATTACATAAATAATGAATAGATTGTTGAGCGTTTTCTCTTTTTCCAAGCAATCATAAATTAAAATAAAAAATTTTTTATAAATATTTTTATACATAATACATACGTAGGGCCTAAATAAAATGAGGGATTTAGAAGTTTTAAACAGTTGACGATTGACCAAATCAATTTCCAAAGGGAGTAAATTAAGAAAAGCTGTCCGTCAAAAGAATTACAATTATTACTTGTAAAATTTTAAAATTCCATTTAAAAATGTTATTTTAATTGTGTGACATCCTGTATAAATTAGTATCAGATTGATTTACCATTTAATTATCGGCGCTAGCAATATGCTTAGAGAGGGAAATTTCTCTAGGTGGGGATCTGACTGGCTCCCAATTTTTAGAATCTTTTCATTAAAATTAATTTCTCATCTGATAACTTAAACTAACATTTGAGTGCTTAGACTGCAAAAAATAGTGGTAAGTTTTCAATAATGTCATTTTAAAAATATCTCAGTAAAAAATATATGTCTACTTATTTTTATTGTTATTTATTTTGAAAGTCAATTTAAATTTATTAAATGCTTTACTTATTTTGTGAGCTGAATTTACATATTGTTTATATTAATTAGCTTTTTGTTATCTCGATTTAATTTAAAAAAAAAATTAAATGTTTAAAAGTTAAATTATATATCATACAAGGGCCTCGTGAAAAACAGAATTTATTTTTGTTTAGGAAGCGAATGTAAGCAGTCTTTTTCTCTCTCACGTTATAATTTTTTCTTTCATATTGAAAATTCACTGCTAGATACTGCTACATGAACAGAAACTATGTTCAAATTCTTCACTTGGATGTTTTGGAGCTAGAGAGGCTACCTAGGCTATCGTTGATGGCGACATTCCTAACTACGAAGATCTACAGATATCTACATAGCGGTAATTAATTCACGAGGCTACTAAAGAACTATTGATTTTGGTATGCTACTAATTTTAACTTTATAGTTGTTGGTACCAGCATGATAAAAATCATTATCTAGAAAGTTTCAGTATTTTTTATTTTTGTAAAATATTTCATGTCGTATAATTAAATAAACAAATTCATTTATATGTTAAATCTTATTTTTTTAAGGTTACAACAATTTTCTTTTACTTAAATTAAATTTTATAATTCTCACTAGCTTTCTAAAAATAAAAAAATAAAATTATTGGCGCTTCTCTCTCCCAGAAAATTATTTTTGTCTATTAGAAAAGCCGAATTCACGACTGAGAAAACTATGGTCAATGTCCTCATTTCTTTTTAATTTGATTAAAGGTAAGTAATGTTTGGTGTTAAATTTCTATGAGCTAGTCAAAATTTCTTAAAAGTGTTTTAAAATTAACATTTTATTGCAAAGTAACGTCAATCTATTACATACTCTACAGGTAAATCTACTTACTGGCCAACGGATCTCAATAAAATTCCTGATTTGCTAGATTTCTTTATTTCAAGAATAATTTCTTTAACTTTATTAAAGTTAAAGAAAATTTGTACTTAGACTTACATTCAGCTGTAATTCTGATCTTGAGTAAAACAGTTATTAAATGAGCAACCCGACCAACTTTAACCAACCAAATGATTGACTGGAAAAGCTTCAGAATTAAACTTCAAAACAAGATCAATCTGAATATATGTTTAAAAACAACTTGATGAGGAAGCTGAAAATTTTATCAAAATTGTTTAAACAGCTGCTTACAATAACACCAAAGAAATTGCCCATTTAACAAAAGTAATAAACTACCCAGTTGAGATCAGAAAACTTGTTGGAAAAAAAATCTAATGTGTCCAACACATGACTTTCCTATCTAGTTATTACAGGCTTTTTCCGGATATTTTGTACAACCTATTGCAGCACCTCCATAAATGTTTAGAGCATAAAATAAATATATACATTTTCCACATACATCTACCTCAAAACATTTTTCTATAGATATTCATTGAAAATGAAAATACTGAAAAATTTAAATTTAGCACATTTCCCACAATTTTCCATAAAATATAAAAACGGCCCCCCATAAAGTACCCCCAAATGTTTCGATTTTGTCCAAAATCTAATCATTTCACGTCAGGCCGAAATAAAAATAAAAGTTTAAAATTTAATGTTTTTTTCTTCATCCGTTTTTAGAGAAATTATGTATAGGATAAAAATTATAGAGAATTATATTACAAACAACTTTTGTTTGAACAATTTTTATAAAAAAATATTTTTTTTTACATTTTGTCAAATTTCTCGAATACGGACCATTTTAGGAAAATTTTGTATACAACAAAAATTTTAGATAATAATATAAGAAGTAACTTTTATTTAAAGAATTTTCTTCCTCAAACGTAAATAACAGATATATTCCATAAAATATAAAAATGACTACCCATAAAGTACCCCCCCAGATGTTCTGACACTGCCAAAATCTAATCAGCACATTGGACGCTAAAACAAAGCTTAAGTTTAAAATTTTGCGTTTTTCTGTGTATCGGTTCATGAGTTATATGCGACACACACACACACACACACACACACACACACACACACACACACACACACACACACACACACACACACACACACACACACACACACACACACACACACACACGCACGCACACACACACACACACACACACACACACACACACGCACGCACACACACACACACACACACACACACACACACACACACACACACACACACACACACACACACACACACACACACACACACACACACACACACACACACACACACACACACACACACACACACACACACACACACACACACACACACACACACACACACATACACACACACACACACACACACACACACACACACACACACACACACACACACACACACACACACACACACACACACACACACACACACACACACACACACACACACACACACACACACACACACACACACACACACACACACACACACACACACACACACACACACACACACACACACACACACACACACACACACACACACACATCATCGCGAAAATAGTCCAAACGGACCTTAAAACGTAAAAATCCGTCAAAAACACGAGGTCGAAAAAAATCATGATTCTTTTACTTTCCTTATATCTGTATACAGATAGGAAAGTAAAAAACAGCAAGAAGAAGATGGTAACAATCTATATATCCAACTGATTAATCCATTTTAAACAATACAAGTATTAAAAGTAATTTTAAAAAAACGACTTTAAAATCTTGCAGATGCCGTCACCACATATTAACCAAATTTTTATGGTACCACCCCTAAGGTACCTCCTTACTATCCAAAAAAGAATAGAAATCCGACAAGGTGGTAAAGAATTATCGCTAAACGTACATAAAAACAAAAAAAAATTAAGAGTTTGAAGATTTTTCTTATGGACCCAATTATTAGATTTTAACCAAATTCATATGGCACCACCCCTGAAGAACCCCCTTTCTAACAACAAAAGAGTTATTAAAATCGGACACCGTGGTAAAGAATTGTCGTTGAACATACATAAAAAAAATACGACGAATTAAGAACCTCCACCTTCTTTGAAGTCGGTTAAAAACTTAAAAATTGAGAGGAGAAATTCAAAGACTTAAAGAAGAATTAACAAACTTATACCTACCGAACCTCTCACCAGATAAAGACACAAATTACTCTCTGCGGAAAGCCACAAGAAAAATTAAAAAAAACAATTAGCTTTATCCCTCCTATTAGAAGAGATAACGAAGTACGGACCAGGGACAATAAGTAGAAAGCAGACTTGCTTGCTGAATACTTGTCAGACATTTATACAATCAGATTCAGGAAAAAAATAATTTGCCCATAATAGACAATCAAAAATACGTAAACATAACCTTTGATACACCGATAGAAGTAGCAGAAGAGATTAAAACTACTTACACTTAATTCGAAAAAAGGAGCAGGCTTTGATTTAATTACTAGTGAAATCCTAAAGTTTTTATCTAGAAAAGGTATTGTCATGCTGACATACTTGTTTAATGCGGCTTATAGATTGAAACATGTTCCTGCATGCTAAAACGTTGCAGATGTAATAATGTTACCAAAGCCAGGATAACTGCCTAACAACGTTATAGGCCTATTTTTCTCTTACCAATTGTGTTAAAATTATTTAAAAAATTACATTACATTCTTCTATTGACCAAGTGCATAGAATCATAGAGCACATGCCCCTGAAGGGGCTCTGTAGTATTTTTAGACGTTGCCCAAGCCTTTGAAAAAGTATTATAACATCATATATCTTATACAGACTTTTCAAAATCAAGCAGGAAGACGAGAATTCTAATTTAAAAAAGCTGGAGCTGCAGTGCCTCAAGGAAATGTTCTTGGACTTATCTTATACTTACTCTACATTAGTGACTCTGAAAAATATGACTGTTTTTACAATTACTGATAATACTGCTCTTCTTGCTGTTGGTCAGGACCAATCAAAATCAGTAAAAAAATCCAAACTATTAGCAATTCTCTAATAAGATGGATCAATCAATGGAGAAATAGGCTTAATGAACGTAAGTCTATTCATGTGAACGTCACTAATAAAAAAATAGCAGAACCTCTTTCTCTAAATATCAACGGAAAGACTTCACGTCATGAGCTGGATGAAAAGTACTTTGGCATGACCCTTGATGCTAAATAACGATGGAGAGTACATGTTAAGAAAAAAGAATTGAATTGGGATTAAAATATAAACAGCACTTCTGGTTTTCGAAAAGAAACTCAAAACTGTCAGTATATAATAAAATAATAATTTACAACCATGTTATAAGACCGGTGTGGCTTTACGGTATTCAATTATGGACATGTGTCAGAGACAGCAACATTAAATCTATCCAAACCTCTGAGAACAAAGTATTGCGCAATATAGTGAATGTTCCTTATTATAAGCGCAATGCAGATCTTCATCGAGATCTTGAGATTACAACAGTGAAAGAAGAAATCCAAAGGTTTGCTGGCAAGCATGAAGCCAGACTTCACCTACATACCAATGCAGAAGCTCTTTAGCTGCTGGTCAATTAGGACCTTGTCCGACAATAGAAGACGATAGAAGAGGACCAAGTCATTTGATCTTGTGAAGTGCGTTATGTACGTGTGAAAGCAGAATATAGTGCATGAGTAACTTGTATATTGCAGGATACACATACTAAAGGTATACTGACTTTCGATTCAAAATTCGTCCAAACCGCGCATGACGTAATGCGGGACGAACTTTCAAGTTATTTTGACACTTTTCGATTGAGTAGTGTAAAATAATTTAATAATTTATGTTTTTGTGTTAGTATTGACTATATTATTCTATATATAACAGGGAAGAACTAAATTAATGTTTAAAATGCCGGGCTGCACAGTGGAGATATTTCCGAATGCCACAAAACATGGATAAATTCTTATCGAAGAAAGGACAAACTTAATTGAAATTGCCCTTTCCATTTTGAGGAAAATAGTTGTGAGATTCCTCTTAAACATAGACGCAAGAAAAGGGAACTGAATTCCACCAGGTGCACGGGCCTCATTAAGGAAATAAAATAAATCTGTATTTAAAAATTTTAGCAGATAAAACAGTAGTTTCCTATCCCAATACAACGGCCCTTTTGAAGTAATGCCATGCATGAGCAGGACACAAACATATATAAAAAAAAAATAAATGGACAGGAAAATTGGTTTTGAGTATTTTCAAAGTAAAATTGACAAAAAAATTTTAAATTTACCAAATAAAAAGATGTTTTTGTGTTCCTACTTTGTGTAAATAAATAATTTGTTTCTGCACACTTTTTTTTATTTCACATAATAAGAAAAGAGATTGCAAGAGAACTACTACGCCCAGAAAGTACAAATTTAAGTCAAACTTGTATTTTTAGTTTATATCTTTTACTTATCTTATGGTCAGGTTATGGATTTTGTCACAAAATACCTATAATTTATGAGAAAAATTAATATTTTTATTAGTAAACCTTCATATTTTTGTAAACGAATATATTACAAAATAACCAATAAAGCATAAGTAACTGCATGGAAGCTAAAATTGGCAAAATGTCGAATTTTAAACACTATCTCCCATTTAATGCTTATAATTCTATATCCCACGTGACGCCACCGTCAGTCAGCTGCATGCGCAGGAACATACCGTTAGTCTGTGTATCGTGGTATATTGTAGTTAGAACAATCTAATGAAGATCGATGGATTGACATTAACTCATAAGTACTTAGTTTAAAATGATTTCAGAACAAAATTAATGGTTAGTCCATGAGATTAGTTTTATTGGCAGGCACCATAAGGTGTAAATATTTTTTTTTTAATATTTATTTAAGTATCCTAATGATATGAATAAAAAGTTGATACATGATCATTCAAAAATTGTTTTTTAAACATTAAATATATTAAATATATTAATAAAGGACAGTGGGCAAAAATGTATGGAAAATTGACCCATTCCCAATAAGGATAACTTATATACCAATTGTATTTGTTCTAGTGCTTATTACAGGTAAACAAAAGTATTTTATACGTTTTAGTAATATAAAAACAAATATAATATCCGGATATATCATATGATGCAATCAGAGATTTTATCCGCTACGTCTATCCCTTACCAAATGGCCTCTTAGTGATGATTAGATGGCCCCACGTATGACCTACAAAGGACCAGGTCCAATGGTCCGATATCAGGGTATTGGACAAACATAATAACACAATCATAAATATTATTACCTAGTTATACTTGTACCAATATAAAGTCATTTTGTAATGCATGCAGGATAGGGTATCCTATAGACGTCGGTCCAGATTATGATATGATTTTAAAAAATAACTTTTATACAGGAAGATAAATATATTTGAGATAAGTTTCAAAAAGTTTATATCTAAAAAGTATTAAGAAAACAATTCTAAACATTACAACCATTTTAATTACTCAGTATAATATAAAATCAATACCAAAAGAAAGTAGTAGGTCAAAGGTATTTCTCATGCAAACTAGTAGGTGGCTTGCATGACAGCCAAACTAAAGTTAGATTATATCATCTTTAACTTGGCATCTATGCATTTTTTCAATCCGACATTTTAGTTTTTGTTTATTTGTTACCATAACAAGTGTCCTTATAGCAACAGTTTATCCGTAACTCATTTCAGCTGAGGAGCTGAGGTTAAAGTAAATCATTTTTAACTTGGCAAGTAAGCATTTCTTCACCACGGGATTTGATTTTTTGTTTACTCGTTACCATGATCAGTATATCTATGGAAATAGTTTCTTTGTAACTCATTTCAGCTAAATTAAATCATCTATAACTTAATAACTACGCGTTTCATCACCTCATGATTTGTTTTTTTTTTTTTTTTTAGTCGTTACCATGACAAGTGTCCCTATGGCAACAGTTTTCCCATAACTAATTTTAGCTAAACTAAAATTAAATTAAACCAGGTAACTTGGTAACTACGCATTTATCACCACAGGATTTTAATTTTTTTAGTCTTTACCGTGACAAACGTACCCATGGCAGCAGTTTCTTCACAACTGATTTTAACTAAACTGAAGTGAAAATTAAATCATCTATAACTTAGCGCAACTATGCATTTCCTCACCTCGGGATTTCAGTTTTTGTTTAGTCGTTAGCACGGCTAACAAAAAAACTTTCAGAGTTCATACAGATGGCTTTCAACAAAAATAAACCTGTGATTTGGCACATACACTATGATATAACTCGGAATGGACAGATAATTGAGAGAAGTCATAATAAAAACAAATGTTGTCCTTACTAATATCTTTCATTTGGCATATATCTTACTTTTATTGGGGGTGGAACAAAACTGCCCATTCTCCTTTAAATAGTATTTAAAAAGATACAATTCCTAATGTATAGTTTACAAACATATTTTAATGTCATGACTTCAGCACTTTATGTTTATACTGTAAATTTTTAAACCTGTATGTTTTGTACAAACAACAGTTGAAAAACATAATTGGCGCAGTCAGTAGGATTGTCACGGGCTACGAAAAATACTTTTTTAAATTTATCATCATACGGATAGTAATTTTTCGATACACTTTTGGCACTGCACTCAATTCAGTACCCCAAAGTCATGAAAAGTCGTAAAATAAGCCATGGGTCTACAAATGTCAAAATATTTTTTGTTTTGCACCCATCGTGCGATCGGAATAGAAAGGAATTTTAGTTATTTATGTTAACTTTTTATGGCAGAATTTAAAAACATAGAATTAGATTTAAGTGAAAAAGTCATGAAATGAGATATAACTATCTGTTTTATTTTCTCCAATATTGTATTTATATATTTTAAGTATAAAATTATAGTATTTTTTTATTTGGTGTCATCGGCATCGACTGTTAAGGTCATTAGCCTCGTGTTCTGTGTAGGCTTTGTTACTGTTTCCCAGCGTCACTTTAGGAACGGCACTGTTAATTAGAACACACTGACATTATTTGAATATATTTCTAACCCAACTATTTAAGATATAAAGTGAGGTTTTTAGCTCTTTAAATGTTTCTCTTAATGTAAATAAAGAATCAAATTGAAAACGTGCATGAATATTATTAACCAATATGAATGTTCAAGTTTCTTTGACCTTCTTGATGTAACTTTCAAAGCTACTAGGTATTATCTGAGGATAATAACTATTATTTGACGTTTCCCGGCAAACAACTCTTACATACACAATAGTTTCATATTTCGTCCAAAACTAAAAATAACTTTCGAGAAATACAACAATCGATTATGGATGAGTCTCCAGATAAAATATAGTAGGTAGGGTTGAAACAGAAAAATACTATTTCCAATATTAAATCTATAAATCGATATAAAGTAATAGATCCATCTGGTAGAATAAAGACGAGACGCTTATAGGGTTGTGTCGCTGAAGTAGTATCTGTTATTTTTGAAACAAGTTTTCACTAGATTAATAATAATAATAATAATAATAATAATATTTATTCAGAAAGCAGAATCCATATACATAAAATAGTGAAACACAAGAAGTTTTAACAAAAATACAAGGATTATCTACTATACTGAAAAGGAATCGTATTCATCGTAGCCTATCAGAAGACAGACTAAAATGGTTTTCAATACGCCCGGTCAAAATTAATAGTTTAAATATAAACACCCCTTAAATGTAGTACATATATAAATACATAATGGATACACATAAAAAAAAATGAAAATTGTAATTAATAACAAACAAAGACATCATAAATACCTACCTAGTCTAGTAGACGAAGCTCAATGAAAATTAGTGAACGTTGCTTCAAGCAATAAATATAAAAATATAAAAAGATCAATCAAATAATCACAATTTAATATTTATATTTTAAAATCGATCAAAAGCTGTCCCCGAAGTAACAAAAATTTTAACTTATTTTTAAAAGTTACATGACTTAATTTTTTAAACTCTATTGGTATAAGATTCAAGATACGGCCTATTAAATATGAAAATGAACTTTTGAACATAGCAGTGGAATGTCGAGGAATGGAGATATCATCCTTTCTGCGAATATTAATATTGTGTACATCGCTCCTGAATCTTATTTTGTTATACAAGTAGGGGGGAGTTTTAAGATTGACAATTTTTCGATAGAGACAACAGGTGTGTAAAAAACGCGCTTCCTGAACAGATAGCCAAGACAATTCAAATCGCTTAGCTGACACTCCTTGCCTTTTTTTTAAATTATACACTAATCTAATACAAATATTTTGCATGCGTTGAAGACGTTGACTATCATATCGTGTTACACAAGGGCCATATACCGAATCGCAATAATGCATATGTGAAAATACTAGTGATTCGCACAACGTACGTTTAGCTTGATGAGTTAAGATGTATTTATTTGCATATATCATTTTTATGTTAGTCATACATTTTTTTATAATCTCATTTACGTGTTTTACAAACCGTAGATCCGTATCTAAAAATAAGCCCAAGTTTTTTGATATTTCCGAAGTAGGTAAAGTTTCATTATTTACTATAATCTTAAATTGATCCTTATATTGAAGTCGACAGTGCTTTCGACCAAACAGCAGGGTTTTTGATTTAGAAGAATTTATATCAAGGCAGTAGTCATTAGATAATTGAGAAAGTGCCGTTAAATCCCTAGTTATATTTTTAATGTTATTATGAAAATCTTTAGGGGGAAAGGATATATATAACTGTGTATCGTCGGCATAAAAATGTGAGCGGCAATGCTGAAGGCAATCTTGAAATAAACAAGTATAAATACAGAAGAATAGAGGCCCGAGAATAGAACCCTGTGGAACACCGTTTGTTATATTTTTTGGAGAAGATAAACGATTATGTAATTTAACTCTTTGAAACCTATCACTTAGGTAGTTACGTACTAAATCCAAAGCTGTATCGCTAAAACCAATGAAATGCAAGACTCCTAGCAACAGCTGATGATTAATTCTATCAAAGGCTTTACTGTAATCAAGAAGTACTAGAATAGTAAGAAGGTTATTATCACTTGCCGCAATGATATCATCAGTTATTGACAGTAGTGTCGTATTGCAACTATAGTTGCGTCTAAAGCCGGACTGATTTGATGGTATTATTTGATTATCATCTAAATGCCTTTGTATTTGTTCATATAAGACTTTTTCATATATTTTAGCTGCGGTGCACAGGATACTAATTGGGCGTATATCTTTATATTGAGTAGGGTTTTTAACTTTACTCAAAGGTAGTACGTGGACAGCTTTCCATTGAGATGGAAAAGTGGCACTATTGATTGACGTATTGATAATGTGAGTAAGATATTTTATGATATAGGGACAACAATACAGGAGCATATCTAGACCAACTTCATCAGCTCCAATTGCATTGGACTTTATACTTAACAATCTACTGTATACAACATTATCATTTACTTCCTTGAAAGAAAAAAGGCTAACTTCTTTTTTAGAGTTAATAAGTTTGTTTAAAATATTTAAATTCGGAGAATGTTGAGATTTAGCCGATTTAATGAAAAAATCATTCAACATTTCTACATCGCTTAACTCATCAGGAATATTACTGTTACTTTTTCGACAATAAACATTTAATTTTTTTAATTCTTTATATAACAATTTAGGTGAAGTTTTATTAGAGAGTTTGTATCGCAGATACGCTTTTTTTTCATTGTTAACAGCTCTATTTGTAAAGTTTCGTAAAAGTTTGTAATAGTCCCAATGTGCTTCTCTCTTAGTCCGCTTAAAACGTCTCAGAGCATTATCGCGCAACTTGAAGAGTAATTTTATGTTATCCGTTATCCACGGCTTGGACTGCTTATTCAGAACCACCGAGTGAATTGGGGCGAAAGTGTCAAATATTTGCAAAATAAGTGTTGTGAGTATACTTACTTTAGAGTCAATATTATTAGTGAGCAGGATATTTTCAAACGGAAGCCTGCGTAGCTCAGTTTCGAATAACATTTTATCAATTTTTTTAAAGTTACGGTACCTAATCTTGTTAACTATTTCGGTTTTAGAATCAATAAGAATATTCGTTTTAACCAGACTGTGATCACTTTTTATTTCATCGTGCAGTACGTCACAATCACAAACGTTTATGCTGTCAGTGCATATTACTAAGTCTAGTAGCGTTGCAGACGTTTTAGAAATGCGTGTCGGTTGAGTCACATATTGAGTTAGTCCAAAGCTTTCTAACAAATTATTTAAATGTCGAGAAGCAGCCGTGTCGCTCAATAAATCAATGTTAAAATCACCTGTACATATTATATTTTCATGTGAAGCTAAAACATTCATCATAACATTTTCATAATCTCTAATAAATTCTAAAAGCGGCTGTTTAGGTTGACGATAAATGACGCCAATGACATAGGGCTTTTTATCGATAATACATTTTAACCACAATTGTTCATAACAAATGTTATCATCAAAAAACTCTTCAATCTCCGATACCTGCCAAGAGGAATTAATATAAACAGCTACTCCACCCCCAACTGTATCACTTAGCCTGTCTCGTCTGAATAAATTGAAATTGTTTATTAAGACGGCATTGTCCAGTATATTTTCATTGAGCTTGGTCTCAGTTACACAAATTATGTCATATTTTTGGAACAGGTATGCATCAAATTACGAGACAGTTCCACGGAACAGTTGTTTCGGTGGACGGAGATTCAGTTCATTTTAAGTTGGTTGCTACTTGTCACAGTCGCTAAGCGCAAATTGCGTGGGACTGGAACAACTTGTTATTAGGCATTGGCTTTATTAATATTAATTACTGTTCATATGACTGTGACAGTTAGTTGCCTCTTGCAGTATAGCAATTACAGACTAGCCAGCAGTAATATTGGAACAGCTTGATATTTATTATTAAATAATGAATATTATAGAATCTGTAATCTGTGTTAAATTTATGAAATAAAACAAAAATAAAATAAGGTTGTATGAGACATACTTATTTGTTCATTCAATAGAGTTTTTAGTTTATTTTTTTTTTTTTTTTTTTAGCACATATTCATAATAATAATTAATAATAACTATTTAGTTAAAATTTGCGTTTTTGCGACTGCTACACTGCGACTGTGACAGGTACCATTGATAATTGATAATTTTAAAACATTAAAAAACCAAACTGTTCTGGCGACGTGCAACTGTTTTGATTTAGTTTCTGTGTTTCGTCCAATTAACTTATTAGTTTTTGGGCAGAGTCGGAACATCTGGGGGGTAATTTATAGGTGGCCATTTTTATATTTTATAGAATATATCTGTTATTTACGTTTGGAGAAGAAAATTATTTAAATAAAAGTGACTTATAATATTGTTATCTATAATTTTTGTTCTATACAAAATTTTTCTAAAATGGTCCGTATTCGAGAAATTTGACAAAATAAAAAAAAAATATTTTTTTTATAAAAATTGTTCAAATAAAAGTTGTTTATAATATAATTCTCTATAATTTTTATTTTTATACATAATTTCTCTAAAATGGACCGTATTCGAGATATTTAAGAAAATGTGTAAAGTTTTATTTCGGCCTGACGTGAAATGATTAGATTTTGGACAAAGTGGGAACATCTGGGGAGGGGGTACTTTATGGGAGGCCGTTTTTATATTTTATGGAATATGTCTGTTATTTATGTTTGGAGAAAAAAATTGTTTAAATGAAAGTTACTTCTAATATTATCAATATTTTTTGTTTCATGTGAAAATTTCCTGAAATGGTACGTATTCGAGAAATTTGACAAAATTCTGATTTTTATGAAAATTGTGGAACTAAAAGTTGTTTGCGATATCGATCTCTATAATTTTTGTTTATACATGATTGTTCTAAAATGGACCGTAATGAAAAAATTGGTGGAAGAGTGCTAAATTTAATTTTTTTAGTATTTTCGTTTTCAATAAATATCTATAGAAAAATGTTTCGAGGTAGATATATGTGGAAAATGTATATATTTAGTTTATCCTCTAAATATTTTTTAGAGGTGCTGCAATAGATTGTACAAAATAACCGGAAAAAGTCTATAATAACTAGATAGGAAAGTCATGTGTTGGACACATCAGATTTTTTAAAAATAGACAGTGTGCAACTTTATCACGCTGTATATCAAAAACTAGTCATAATATGGAGTTTGCTTCGAGGACGTCTTTGTTTAAAAATTTAAAAATTAAATTTCAACCCAGTACCATTTGTCCGTAAGGAAAGTGCGAAAACGTTGCCAGCTGGCAGCGCCCATGGAAGAATCCTAAACCAAATTTATACATCATTAATATTGTGTTATTTTTAAAAGAAATAAAGGACATTACAGGATTCCATTATAAAAGTTATACCACCACTTGCAATATTCCATTGCCCCGTTAAGCTACAATTTGCAATATTATTTGTTACCTTTTTGATAAATGTTAATTTCAAAACACTTATAGATTTTTACTAGCTCAGTGAAATTTAATATCAAACGTTACTTACTTAAAAATTAAAAAATAAATGAGCACATCCTTTTCTCTGTCGTGAATTCGGCTTTTCAAATAGACAATTTTAAGGGTAGTAATCTTTCTAGGAAATGTTGGGCACCAATAATTCTCTTTTTTTTCGTTTTAAAAGCTAGTGAGAATTATAAATTCTAGCTTTATTAATAAAAAGAAGTTAATAAAAATTATACAGTATTTAGTGAATGAAAGAGAATTCTTTGTGACCATTAAAAAAATAAGATTCAAAATATATACTTATAAAAATCAACGATTTTATTAAAAAAGAAACCTTTTCGAAAACAAATTATTCACAGTTATCAGATATCATTAAAATTGTGATTCGTACATAAATAATTTTAGTCACTAGAAAGTACCAATTGTTTTATTGCTAGTCACTTGTAGATAATCATACGTAGTTTTTGTCCCTCGGAAACCAACGCCATTGTCTGTTAATCTTCCTTCTATGAAGCTTTGAATTGTAGCTGTCGCCTTTCCAAATCAAACAACTTTTCACAAGAGATCTCTGCTCCTCGGGAACCAACGTTTAGATTACAGCGGTAGAATGGTTTTACGGCTTTATAACGTTCGGCTTATGACGTTATGGCTTATGGATTTATGTGGCTCATGGATTATGTATTATGGATAATGGATTATGGCTTATGGCTGATTCCATTCGTTCGCTAGACAAAAATAAATTTTATTTTTTTCACGTGGTTCTGTAGGATATACAAATTTGAAACATCTACTCTTAAAAAAAAAAAAAAAAAAAAAATGAACCAATCAGATAATAAAAACTAGTGACTATACATATTCTAGCAACCAGAATGAATCATAAAAATATATTTAACTTTACTATTAAAAAACTAATAATTAACAAAAGGTTAGAATAATATTTCTACTGAGATATTTAATAATGACATTATATACTTTTTGTGCTTACCACTTTATCAGCCAAATGCACCACCGATAAAATTGAAAGGTAATAATGAAATGAAATTTACAAATCTGATTTGAGATCGTTTGGTTAGTGGTACTCCCACTTCAAGAAATTTCCCTTTCTTTAGAATATTATGTGTTGGCGATAATTAAATTATACCGGATGGCACACATTTAAAATAACATTTTATAATTAGCCTTTTAAAATATTACACCCCCGATAACCGATTTAGGAAAATTTGTTGCTGAAGGCAGAAAATTTTCCGACTATGTATAATGTCATTACTAAAATCTTTACAATTGTAGAAGAAAAAAATTACCAATATAAAAAATTACAATTGTTCATTTACCAATATAAACATATAATGTGACTAAAATTAAAAAATAATTATGTTAAAATAAAAAAATATTGAAATTTATCTAGGGAAAGTGGTTTTGTTTGACCAAATACACTCCCCCCACGTTGGGCGCCAATTTGGAATATTCCATTGCCCCGTTAAGCTACAATTTGCAATATTATTTGTTACCTTTTTGATAAATGTTAATTTCAAAACACTTATAGAGATTTTTACTAGCTCAGTGAAATTTAATATCAAACGTTACTTATTTAAAAATTAAAAAAATAAATGAGCACATCCTTTTCTCTGTCGTGAATTCGGCTTTTCAAATAGACAATTTTAAGGGTAGTAATCTTTCTAGGAAATGTTGGGCACCAATAATTCTCTTTTTTATTTTTAAAAGCTAGTGAGAATTATAAATTCTAGCTTTATTAATAAAAAGAAGTTAATAAAAATTATACAGAATTTAGTGAATGAAAGAGAATTCTTTGTGACCATTAAAAAAATAAGATTCAAAATATATACTTATAAAAATCAACGATTTTATTAAAAAAAGAAACCTTTTCGAAAACAAATTATACACAGTTATCAGATATCATTAAAATTGTGATTCGTACATAAATAATTTTAGTCACTAGTAATTACCAATTGTTTTATTGCTAGTCACTTGTAGATAACCATACGTAGTTTTTGTCCCTCGGAAACCAACGCCATTGTCTGTTAATCTTCCTTCTATGAAGCTTTGAATTGTAGCTGTCGCCTTTCCAAATCAAACAACTTTTCACAAGAGATCTCTGCTCCTCGGGAACCAACGTTTAGATTACAGCGGTAGAATGGTTTTACGGCTTTATAACGTTCGGCTTATGACGTTATGGCTTATGGATTTATGTGGCTCATGGATTATGTATTATGGATAATGGATTATGGCTTATGGCTGATTCCATTCGTTCGCTAGACTTTCACGTGGTTCTGTACGATATACAAATTTGAAACATCTACTTTTTTTTTTTTTTTTTTTTTAAATGAACCAATCAGATAATAAAAACTAGTGACTATACATATTGTGCCGTTCTAGCAACCAGAATGAATCATAAAAATATATTTAACTTTACTATTAAAAAACTAATAATTAACAAAAGGTTAGAATAATATTTCTACCGATATATTTAATAAAGACATTATATACTTTTTGTGCTTACCACTTTATCAGCCAAATGCACCACCGATAAAATTAAAAGGTAATAATGAAATGAAATTTACAAATCTGATTTGAGATCGTTTGGTTAGTGGTACTCCCACTTCAAGAAATTTCCCTTTCTTTAGAATATTGTGCGTTGGCGATAATTAAATTATACCGGATGGCACACATTTAAAATAACATTTTATAATTAGCCTTTTAAAATGTTACACACTTAACATAAAAACCAAATTATCAGTTTCTATAAAAACATTGTCCATAAAATTATATAAATATACTGCCCAGAACCAGATATACATATATGCTACTCGTTGGCGAACCCATAAAATAAAAATAAATTGACCTACAAAATCTGGCAACCAAGCAAGCGTTTTCTGAGAAAATTGAACATTTGAATTATTACGCAGAAGTGCATCTAATCGCCATCTACCGCCAACTTGGTTAATTAATAATTTTTGTTATGAATATTATGGCGTACAAATTCCGTCTTAAACTGTCCTGAAAGTACCCTTTTTCCACTTTATTAGTAGCTGGAGTTTGGGATGCACTATGTGACTTTTCCTTTGCAATTAAATGGTGTTTATTTATATCTTTATAATACAGTGAGAATCTTAAGTCTTACCCCCCCTAACTAACTCGTTACTGGAGTCTTGTTAGGAAAATCGCCGAGACAGGTCGATTTTTGTTTTTTACAATGTACATTTTTGTATTAGTAGTTTACCCTTAATTTCATCCCTTACTCGAGGGGAACAACCCTTTCGAAAAATTTAAATAGCATGGGGTGGTGAGTGATAGCTCATTTGAAAGGGGGTTTTATTCTCTATTCAACCGTGCAAAAAAATTTTTAATTTGCTTCATTACGTGTTGATTTATTAATGTTTAAAAATAACAAAATCTCACAAAATAGGAAAGCAACTAAACTAATAGTGACCTTCTAATGGCAAAAAGTCTTACTCACGTCTAAACCAAAACCGAAATCATGCAGGGCCGAATTTTAATTCTAAGGATGAGTGTGCTACGTTAATTTCCGTTATTCTGAAACAAAAATTAGTCGAGAATTAATGAAGCAAATTTTAAAATTTTTTACATGGTTGAATAGAGAATAAAACCCTCTTTAAAATGAGCTATCACTCACCACCCCATGCCATTTAAATTTTTCGAAAGGGTTGCTGCCCTCGAGTAAGGGATGAAATTAAGGGTAAACTAATCATACAAAAATGTACATTGTAAAAAACACAAATCGACCTGTCTCGGCGATTTACCTAACAAGACTCCAGTAACGAGTTAGTAAGGGGGGGTAAGACTTAAGATTCTCACTGTACATATATTATTTCTGTGTTTGGAAAGCAAAACGTTTTTGAGTTCACATTTTTTTACGTTTTGTAAATGACTGTAATTAAGATTTTTAGGTACTATGCCTAGGCAGTGCGTAAATAGTGCCAACAGTTTTTGTTATGTGTGCGGAAAACTTTTAAATCGCAAAAACGTAATTTGTGCTAAAAGCTTACGAACTCTATTTTGGTGTTAAAGTTGGGGACCAAGACAAAGCATGGACCCCTGATATCTATTGTAAAACTTGTGTAATATTGTTAACAGCTTGGTTAAAAGGTTCAAATCTTAAAATGCTCTTTGCAGTGCCAATGGTTTGGAGAGAACTTAGAGACCATGTTACAGACTGCTATTTTTGCCTCACAAATATTAAAGGATTGGACCGAAGTCTAAACATACGGTTAAGTACTGTAATTTATCATTAGCTTTAAGACCTGTCAAACACAGTGAACAACTTTCTATTCCAAAAGCAATAGAATCTTGGAGTCTCGATAAATAACTAGAATCGACTGGTTCTTTAAGTGATGTTACAGAAACCGCAAAGGAAATGACAACTGATCCTTTATTTGATTTACCAGGATGATCAACAGCGCCAAATCTAATTTCACAGGGTGAACTTAATGACTTAGTTTGAGATCTAAGCCTTTAAAAATCGCAGTCCGAACTTTTAGTATCAAGACTAAAAGTTTGGAATCTTCTCCAAAGTGATGTAAAGATTACTTTTTACAGAAAAAGGCAGAAAGACCTCACAAATTGCTTTGTTCAAGAAGGGGATCTAGTATACTGTTCAGAAGTTTAACGCACTAGGACAAAAACATGATTCACGTGATTGGCGTCTATTCATTGATTCCTCTAAACTTAGTTTAAAGGCGGTATTGGTTCATAACGGTAACGAATATCCATCTGTGCCCTTAGCTTATGCGGTTCACATGAAGGAATCGTATGAGAATATGAGAGTTCTTTTAGAGCACATCCGTTATCATGAGTATGGTTGGGCAATATGTGGAGACCTAAAAGTATTAGCCCTTCTTCTTGGAATGCAACTAGGATATACGAAATATGGTTGCTTTCTTTACGAATGAAACAGGCGTGCGAGAGACTGTCATTATGTACAGAAGCAGTGGCCAGTACGTCAGACACTAACTCCGGGACAAAAAAACGTTGATCTCAAAAAGGTACTACTCGTACTACCACCTTTGCATATTAAATTGGGTTTATTGAAGAATTTTGTTCAAGCAATGGACAAAAATGGAAGAGGGTTCTTGTATATGAATCAAAAATTTCCAAGAATCAGTGAAGCAAAAATTAAGGAGGGCATATTTGTGGGTCCGCAAATAAGAGAAGTAATGAAAGATAAAACATTTGAAGAAATGCTCAATAAAACTGAACTACGAGCCTGGAGTGCTTTTAAAAGCGTTGTTGCAAATTTTCTTGAAAATGTGAAAGCTGACAATTACAAAGATCTTGTAACTGAACTACTTACTGCCTATAAAGAAATGGTTTGTAACATGTCCTTTAAACTTCACTTTCTGGACTCCCATCTGGATTTCTTCCCCGAAAATTTAGGGGCAGTAAGTGAAGAACATGGAGAACGGTTCCACCAAGACATTTCTGCTATGGAGAAATGGTATCAAGGCAAGTGGAGTGCCTGTTTTCTTGCCGATTACTGCTGGACATTGTTAAGGGATACTCCAAAAACAAAATTTTGCCGAAAAACATCGACAGTAACATTTTAACGTACTCTTTGGTTAATAAAATAATATACCTAACAATAATATATCTATCGCTGTTTTCTTAAAAAACAAAAATACCTCATAGCAAAATAAATATAGGTGATAGAAGAAATCTGTAACTATTTTCTGCTTTTGTGGCAATTTTTACATAATATACACTTTGTTTTGTTCATGTCACAAAAAACAAGTGGATTTTTGTTTACCAGTGTAAAAATAACATTTATTTAGAAAGCAGAATCCATATACAAAAAATAGTAAAATAAAAATACTAGGATTATCTTTGAAGCTCGAATAAAAACAGTATTCATCGTAGCCTATCAGAAGACATACTATAATGGTTTTTAAAACGTCCGTTCAAAATTAATCTTTTTAAAATAAACACTTTATTATTGTTATTGACTACCAAAAATCGACCTCGGATTCTGCCATTATAATATGCCCTTTGCTTTATTCATCTCTATCCACTCATGTTTTATATACGTTTGTAATGTAAATATAAAAATATATTTTTGGGAGGGAGAAATTTCTATCGCAATTCCCCCAAAGCCCTGTTATGAGTGTATCGCATCTACTGTTAAAAATAACTCCAGAAAAATAGGACGATAGATCAGAGTAGTTTGTGGAGTTTCCCCTGTTTTGTCGATAGGAAGTAGACAAGAGTCGGTGACAAAGGTCTGTTTTTCGCGTGACTTCGACAAATTTTGTGGATAACAAGAAACAAGAAGCCGGAGGAATCTAAACCTCCATGATTAATGTTCTAAACAAGATAATCGCCATATCTTGTTAGCGAAAGTTGCATTTAGTTATGTGCAGGACAGGAACGCTAAATTTTTAATGAATTGTAATTTATCTTATTGTTTAGAACAAAATACAATTATACTACCAATGTGAAAATAGCAAAATAAATTTTCCTTAATTTTTAATGAAGAAAATAAATAGTGATTTTCATATTTACTACATTCTGTTATTGAGAAGACGTGATATAGGAAGAAAAATATCTGAATTCCCACTATTGAGTTTTCACTCATCATTTTTATCAAAAAGATACCGTTGGCCATCCGTTTGGAAAATAAGAACAAAAATTAACTAACAAAAAATGATCAAAAACTAAAAAATATTTGTCATGAATAGATTTACAACAATTAATCTATAATAGACTGTAATTGTAGTATTATTTTTATAAAATAATTAAGGGTAATGAACATTCTTTAAATTTATATATCAGAACATGAGAGTTTAATCGATAAATGTACAGCCTTTATAATCAGGTTTTTAATTTTCCTGCTGCTTTGTTTAATATCGATAGAAGCGCCACATAGTGGGTTGGATGTTAACTGCATTTGAGCTGGTCATTGTTAAGCATGGGCTTCTTATGAGCGTTTCCTATCTTTACGTCCCTTATCTCTGATTTCGAAGTTCGTCTAATAAAATAATAAGGTAGGGTTCATATTATATAGAGGTTTATGTTCGATAAATCGTTTCTTAAACATGACGGGCCTTCTATCTTATTCGGGCATCATGTATATAAACAAAAGTATATAGGTACCTACACAAAATACACAGGCATTTATTTTTAACCGATTTTAATGTATCTATTTAAAATATTTATGGGTAATATAATACATAGCACAATTGTTAACAACAATTTTTTGAAATGTCACGAATGTCAGTACGAACAAGTTTTTAGCGGATCACGTAATTATATTTATAAAAAAGTATAATTTTTTGAAATATCTGGAATAATAAAAAAACAATGATCAGCGAAAAGCGCCTAGAATTTTATTTTGATAAATCCAGCGTTACAAAATAATAGCGGTGTTTCTAATTTTGTTCAATATTGTTTTTCTTATTTTTATATTCCATATTCTATTTTTAAGATAATGATTATCTCTAAATGTAACGTGTGGAGGGTGGGTTACTCCACGGCACTTAGACCGCACTAGGCCCATTGTGCATCCTCCAAAGATATCTTAAAAGAATTATACCAGAGGTAATTGCGATTCACTGTGTTATCCACCGTCAACATCTAGTAGCGAAAAATTTAAGTGATAGATTGCACCAATCGCTTCAATTTGTAATTAATACAGTTAACAAAATAGGAAACAATGCCTTGAATACGCTTATTTGCACAATTGTGCGATGAAAATGATGAAGACTTCCAACGATTACTGTTACCTACCGAAGTACGCTGGTTGTCGAAAGGTGCATGTTTATCAAGATTTTATTTACTTTTGACTCAGTTTTAGAGTTATTGGAAAGTAAAGATCCCGATTTAAAAAAAAAACTTGATGAATTTTAAAGCAGACAGATTTGTTCAAAAAATTTATTGACCTCAACTTACAATTACAAGGGGACAGCCCCAATTTAATAAAAACAAAGACTGTAATTTTAGCTTTTCTTGGTAAATTGAAATTTATGAAGGAAAATATTGGTCAACGCGAATTTTCACAGTTTTTAAATTTGTCGCAGGTAGAATGCCTTGATGAAGATATTCAGACATACGTTTTACATTTGATTGCCCTGCATGATGATTTTAAATTCTGTCGAAGGAAATACCACCATGGATCATAAATCCATTTGATGAAACGGAAGTGGAGAATGTGATATTACAAGCGAAGCTACTCGAGTTTAGCACTAATAAGGAACTACAGAAGAGGGTATCAAACATTTTGGCTGCAGGCAGAAATACCCGAAAAAAATCCTGCACTGTGGAGAATTGTGCAAAAGCTTCTGATAGCGTTTTCCTCATCATATATCGTCGAAAATTTTTAGTGCCACAAACTTATTAACAAAAAAAAGGAGCAGATTGAATATCACAGAAAGGGGAGATTTACGGTAATTCCTTACAAAACTCAAGCCAAATATTGATAATTTGCTGTCAATCCATCAAGTACATCCCTGTCATACAAATTATATTTTTTTGTAATTACCATTATAGAAATAACATTACGTTATATGTGTTTAATTTTAATTATATTACGATGGTTATAACTTATAACAGTAATAATTAATAGTGTAATAATTTATATATTTAAATTTAAATAGATACCTATAACACAAGTAAATATACTATATTTCTTTTTACTACTCCGAATGGGATGTTTTCTAAATAAAATTTGTGAGAATTGATTGGTTCTTCTGATGTGAGTCACTGAGTTTTAAAAAAGTAAAGTTGTATGGAGTCACTTTTTCGTTTGGCCAACTTTGCTTTTTTGACATCCACTCACAGCACAATCAATTAAAATTTAATTCAAAATTTGTTTAGTTGACTTTATTATCAACTAATTAACCCTATCAAGCAATCAATTCTAACCTTTTTCCGAAAACTGTTAATTCGCCGTTAAAACTCAGCCACAACGCAAGTTTCCATAGATAGATCTAATCTTCATTTTTTTTTCGAGATTTAGAAATTGGTAGTGATGTAGCTACCGGATCCAGTAAAATTTTGAAAGTGGCCTATAAAACAAAAGAGTTTGGGAACCTCTGATCTAGACGGACAGTTACGATTTTAAATAAATAAATAATAAATAAAGTGCTTTATTAATAAAAAAAAAAACCATATAATAGTTATTAAAAAAAAAAAGGAAAGACTACGTAACACTAAATTATTATCAATATTTTTAATAATTATTTAGTCTTCAAAAAAATTATTAATAATAAAATGTTTGAGATGTTTTTTGAAGCCACAAATACTTCTTATAGTTTTTAAAGTTTCTGGTATAGCGTTGTATAATTTTGGTGCAATAAACAGATAAGAGCGCTGGGCACAAGATTTGTTCATAAATGAAAGAACAAAGTGATGTTTCTGGCGAGTGTTATACTGGTGAGATGGAAGTATAGCTTGTTGTTTATGAAGGTGATATCTAACACACGAACACAAATAATATAATTGCCTTATGTCCATTATTTTTATTTCAGCATATAACGCATCTGATGGATACCTGGAGTTTTTGGATAACATTAATTTTAAAAACTTTCTTTGGATTACTTCTAAACCAGAAAGGTGAGTTTTAAGAGCTGTACCCCACGCAAGGAGCCCATAACAAAGATGACTTTCTACCAATGCAAAGTATAACATTTTTAAAAAACTTTCAGGTAAATAATCTTTTAATTTTCTAAATGTAAATAATATACTTCGTAATTTACTTGTTACGTAAGATATGTGCATGTCCCATTTCATATTACTATCAATAATTACAACTAAATATTTTATTTTTTTTTCAAGTAATATGGAAAGCGAGTTGGTGATATTGAGGCAATTGAAAGGAGGACTACCAGAAGAATAACAGCTGAAAAGCAAGTAATTAGTTTTGCTTATATAAACAGTTAGCAGTTTGTAGTCTAACCATTTTTTTATTTCTAAAAAGTCCTTTTCCGCTTTCTCTTTTAGTTCTTTCCAATTATCTGCCCTATAGAATATATCAGTATCATCTGCGAAGCCAATAACGGTTCCACTAGATTTTAAAGAAAACAAGTCATTAATATATATGTTGAACAAAAAGGGACCAAGTACGGATCCTTGCGGTACCCCATATTCAACAACTCTTGCACTGCTGAGTACATCATCGATTTTCACAGTCTGTTGTCTATGGGTAAGGTAATTTTTAAAAAGATTTAAATTATTATTTCGTATACCAATATCTTCCAAGCACTGCAGGAGAAGATGATGACTAACCGTGTCAAATGCTTTTGAAAGATCCAGAAATATACACAAACAAGGTTTGCTTTCATTAAGTGATTTACTTACTTCTGAAGTTAAGGCAATAATGGCGTCTTGTGTGGATGTTTTTTCTCTAAGAAAGTATTTCATATTTGTTTAGGTATGTAGCTAATCTATTTTTAATTAATTTTTCAAAAACTTTTGAGAAGTGGGTCCTAACATTTTCTTGTTTCTGTACATAAATTCTACCATTTACCGATCGGTAAAAAAAAATTTAGCCGAATAAAAAAGCTCTTGTCTTTTACTATTGATTAAATTCTTTCTAACGCTGTTACAATTTTCTCCTTATTTAAAACACTAAAGAGAATCTTGTAGGTAGGTGTACATATAATCAATTATGTTTCTGATAGTGTATATTATGATAAGAATTCTAATTAAAAACGTCTTTAAATAAATTTTGTGGTTAAAATTTTCTTTTTTCGCCTCAGCCTAAGTTAAAATAAAAAGAATAACACAAGTTACACCAAAAACGAAATATAACTATACTCTGTTTTTAAACTAAGAGGAGCGATTTGAATTTAAGTTGGCAATTCTGTAGACTTCTGATTGGTCAGATTGCAGTCAGTTTCACACATTACTTTTTAGCATGAAAATCAGCTAATAATTGATATTGTTGACAGTTCTGACATTTTATAATTTGATATCTCATCATTACGTTTTTTACTTTATTTCGTAAATAATAGTTCTTCAGTAAGCAATTGTATTGAAAATCTACAATTATGGATCCTTCTACACTGAGTACTATTAAGGATAGCAATTCCAGAAAAGCCCTACAAGAAAGGGAAGACACCTTATTATTTTACATGCCGATTCTGAAGAAGGTTTTGTAGAAAATGCATTATTGGATTTTGAAGGTAAAAAGATAGAAAATTACTCTGAAGAGATGAATTCCGAAGTATTTTAGAAAAAACTAATTACTTTATTAGTGATTTTTTAAAACTAAAAATTGATGAATTTGTAACCAAAATAATTAAAATGTAACTAAATATTTAAGTTAATTTTATTTATTAGAATAGAATAAAACCATTTACAAAATTGTTATAACATTTAAAACACCATCTACTACTTTAGTGATAATCTTAATTTAGCACAATGACACATTACTCTCAAAAAAAAAATACATTGCAATTACTGTCAAAAGAGATTGCAACAAACTTTAAAATATTAAAAATCAAGTGATTTTTTGTAAATTCTTTTAGTGACATTACCATTGAACATTATTGAGAATAATAGATAAGTGTTCAATTTCAACTCTTACCAAAGTTGTTTATACCTCATATCAAAGTTGTTTACATTACCTTTTCAAAATTGTATTACATATTGCAATTAAGTATTTTATGTAGTATTATTTCTGAAATGAGAGTAGTCTAAAATTATTTATATCAATCTGATATAAACATTGTTTAGGGGTGAGATTACAGAACGTCTGCAACTTTGCAGATCTGCAAATATGGCGTCAACTTTGAAAATCTGCAAATATGACTGACTTACTCATGCAAGTGTCAAGTTTTCGTATTCCAAATTTGGGTTTAGTGATGTTGGGAGTAATAAACCACAATAAATATTGCGAATTTGCAGATATTTTTTAGAATACTTGCATTTGTAAGTCCGCCATATTTGCAGATCTGCAAAGTTGCAGATCTGCAACGTTCTGTAAGCTCACCCTAGATCTCTTATTATTATTTAACTACATGGAAACTCAACTTTCCAAATACATAATAACATGTCTTGAAGTAACACTTTAATTATTTTCTTTTTCTAAAGATTAAAATGCTGAAATTTTATTTTAAAACACATTTGGGATAGAACGGCTCTATTTAGTGAGCACATTGCAACCCGCTTTTCATATTTTTTTTATAGATGGGTGAGCAATCTATAATATGTATCATTGGACATCTCATAAACGTCAGTGGATGAATGACATTTCGACTAACAAAGCTAAAAAGATTTATTATTATTACCATCAATCTTTTTTATTAATTTACATTTTTTAAATGTTATTGTAATACTTTTAAATTCAGTGTTACTAAATACCGATATTTTGACATTGGATACACTTGTTTTAAGGTACAACTTTACAATTTATTGTCACTTAGCCATTTAAATCTTTTTGCTTAAAATGTATATACATGTCCAGATTTTAATAATGTTTCAAATTTTCATTTCATTTTGACCATGTACACGATTGTTTGGTACGGGCCGGTATCTATTTTTAACTATATTTAATATTTTAAAAAATATCCTCTATTATTTACTTGCAATTTTTACCCCATTTAATTCTAAAATTAAACACTAGAGAGGGCTAACTTCGGCAGTAGTGCTGCCTCTATATTTCACGCACGGTCCCTATAGGTATGTATGAATCGTTTCACTTTAAATTAAAAAATATATGTTGACATGTAGTGTTATGAAAATGTTGGTTCCAGTTTTTAAAACAAATTCTGACTCATAGGACTGTAAACTTTTGAATGCCTTTATTTGCTCTTTAGCGTATTAACCATGGGTAAACACTAAGTAAGCCATAATATCCACATTACTCATAGGAAAGATACCAGTTACTGTGTGATCCACTTGTCATTCACTGATTAACTTTTACTTTTTAAACCTATAACAAATATATCCTTAAAAATGTAAACAGACCAGATTTTTATATTTCATACTAACCTGGCTACATCAGGATATTCTATCAACAATTTTCTTAAATATTTAATATCCATTTTAAAAAGATCATAGTTATTCTCAAAAAGTCGATTTCAAAAGCAAGAAAAAAGTATTTCTGACATCAATCAACAACCATATTGAATTTTATTTGACAGTGTTATTTCGTTTTAGACACACATTTCAGATCACAATAATGTAAAATTTGCGACCATCGTCTCGGACCAATAAAAAAATTACGTTTTTATTCGTTTTTTAACCGCTCATTGGCCGTTCACCGACTAAGGCTGATAAAGATAACTATTTCATAAATTTTGAACACGACTATATTTCGAAACTCGCTCTTAGTAACAAATCTAGTTACTTTTCCCTGTGCACATGTGTCTTTTCAATTCGCTCCTCCTAGTTTAAAAACAGAGTATAGGCACTTAGGCGAAGCATATACCTAAGTTATTATAGGTATTTTTTGTTATTATATGTACTGATGAAAAAAATAATTATTTATAAATTTATGCATTTTAAAATTATTAACTTCTGACCAAAATAAAATAAAAATAAACACGGTTTCTAGTAATCATAGTTTATTAATCTTAAGAGAAAATTATATAAATTTTTTCTTTGGAAACAAAAAAGGTCAAAATTAAAAAAAAAATATAAAAAACAATAAACACCACAACGGTTCTAAAAATGAAAAACATAATTTTGCATTAAAATCAATTAGATGTTTTGCGTTAATCATAATTAATGTAAATGAACGAAATACATTCTAAATGCTTCTAAAATAATGATTACATTATTTAAAAATTACATCAACCAACTGGAATAAATTGAAATCGTTTTATTTAAAATTGTATCGGCTAAATAATTTACAAAATTCAATTCCGTCTCTGTGTTCCCATTTCACGCATATAAGGCTAAACTTTTTTGCACGACATTAGATCTAGATACGTTTTTGCCTGTGGGACAGCATAAATTTAACGAGGAACTTTGCATATTCTCAGTGTCAGTATAATTTACATATAATATTGGATTCGACCGCCAAAGGGACGAGGGAGATGACCGCAGGATTCTCCAGGACCTCCTTGCCGAACTAAAAAGGGATAGTGGCATGAAATGGGAAAGGAACCATAATTCAAACAGGGTCTACGTGTGGGCACTTCATCTTGATATTCATAGTTACAAATCTGTTTTTGTATTAAACGATTTATGATTAGTTTTTTTGTAGATTGTGCACGTAGTATTTGAAAATATAAAATTATTCATGGTGGATCTAATTAATAACATAGTATATAGTCAAAAAATATTTTCTATTATCTTCAATACAAAAAAAATTAAACATCGCTTGTTTCTTTTAACAATTTTCTGAGTTCTAATTTCTGATTTTCGCTTTTGTTATTTGTTGACAAGGGGGATAGCCATGTGTGAGTTGAGGTAATTTTAAGGTGAAGGGGGAGAAAAAGTACTTTATATCTCACAAGGAAATTCAATGTTTAATTATTTAACAAAACATTGAGTGCGACCGATTTCGAAGTGTCATCACTTCATCTTCAGGCTCGCCTAGTGGAAAGGAGAATATGTGGTGTAAGGTGTGTTAATACTTAGAGCAAACGATATATAAAATAGTAAAAAAGAGAAAACTCACCATACTCTCCATCCACTAGGGAATACTACAAAACAAGTTTCATCAAATGTTGGGTGAAATAAATTGTAAAATGAACAAAGTTTACAAGTAATAAAAAGTTAAAAATATTTGAAAAACAAATATTAGTCAATTGAAATAGTAAAATTTAAAATATTCAAGACTATACAAAACAAATCACATACATTAAACAGATTAAAAGATAAGGCTTATTTTAAACAACCTTGTTTTTTCAAAAAACTAACATTTTTGAAAGGAGACCTGTCAAGTTAAGGCCTCTACAGGTGGTGGCAAGTATTAACAAAAAATTCTTGGGTAAACCCATGACAGGGTATAGGTAATAAGATGTAAACTATGAGTGAAGAAATATTTATTATTTATTATATAAGATTTGGGCCATGAACCAATCACCAAGTGTATGTGATGTTGTAGGAAGAAGAAAGAAGAAGAAATGACTGGGTTAACTGTTGTGAAGCAACTGAAGAATAAAAGAAGAAAAGAAGAAAATGACGGATGTGAAATCACACAATCTAACCTAATCTTTAAACGTGCTCGTTGGTTTCTTATGGGAAAAAAATTACTTACTGAAATGTACCCCTTGCAAGAAAATATGTGAATAGAAATAAAGGGGAGGTTAAAAAGGAAGTTAGAAAGATAAATTTAGATTAGTGTTGAGAAAACAGGAGGAGTTTCTGACATTATCTGGGCATTTAAGCAACCAACAGGATTTAATTTTAAATTTCTCAATATCTCGAGGCTTTCGAAGCTATTAAGAGTAAATCTATGGTAGGAACTATGTAGGATTTCGAAACCTTCAGTTGAATCGAAGTCGTGATTTGAGTCCAGTAGGTGGTTGGCAAAATGTGAAAAACCTGTTGTATTTTGGTTAAGACAACGCAAATGTTCTTTTAAACGGATCTTGAAATTTAGAAATTTCGAAAGATCCGTTTAAAAGAACATTTGCGTTGTCTTAACCAAAATACAACAGGTTTTTCACATTTTGCCAACTACCTACTGGACTCAAATCACGACTTCGATTCAGTCATTTCTTCTTCTTTCTTCTTCCTACAACATCACATACACTTGGTGATTGGTTCATGGCCCAAATCTTATATAATAAATAATAAATATTTCTTCACTCATAGTTTACATCTTATTACCTATACCCTGTCATGGGTTTACCCAAGAATTTTTTGTTAATACTTGCCACCACCTGTAGAGGCCTTAACTTGACAGGTCTCCTTTCAAAAATGTTAGTTTTTTGAAAAAACAAGGTTGTTTAAAATAAGCCTTATCTTTTAATCTGTTTAATGTATGTGATTTGTTTTGTATAGTCTTGAATATTTTAAATTTTACTATTACAATTGACTAATATTTGTTTTTCAAATATTTTTAACTTTTTATTACTTGTAAACTTTGTTCATTTTACAATTTATTTCACCCAACATTTGATGAAACTTGTTTTGTAGTATTCCCTAGTGGATGGAGAGTATGGTGAGTTTTCTCTTTTTTACTATTTTATATATCGTTTGCTCTAAGTATTAACACACCTTACACCACATATTCTCCTTTCCACTAGGTGAGCCTGAAGATGAAGTGATGACACTTCGAAACCGGTCGCACTCAATGTTTTGTTAAATAATTAAATATTGACTTTCCTTGTGAGATATAAAGGACTTTTTCTCCCCCTTCACCTTAAAATTTGTTATTTGTGCTATAAGTTTTTTTAGTATAGTCAAATCTATATGACTACCAGAATTGGTAAAAATATTTATTTGCGTAACAAGAAAAAACAACTCCACACAAATATTATGGAAATTGCCTCCCCGTCAAATTGGCTGAAATTTTGATATGTTATTCGTTTCAGCATCCTGAGCAAAAGTCTCAATGGACACAAAGCTCGATTTTGCTTATTTTGGCACCTACGGAGCTCCAAATCTCCACGAATTGACCATTATTTACTACTTAAAAAGGCAATCTCCTCGAAAGTTTAGTATTTCCTGCGTTAAAAAAGAAGTAGCTTTTTATGTTTTCGGAGTCGCTGCATATTTTTGAGGTTAGTAAAATCAAAATTAATTTAAAAAAATCAATATTGACAGTTGACAGCTGTCAACTAACTGTCAAACAGTATGTGACAATCAAAATTGACAAAATTCAGAAGTAAATATATGTCCTTGAGTTTGCTGAGTTCAAAACTGATGTCAAAAAGACGTAATTGACAGTTAAGAGCTGTCAACTAACAGTCAAACAGCATGTGACAATCAAAATTAATCAAATATACAGGTAAATATATGTTTTTGAGGCAGCTGAATTCAAAACTGATGTTAACAACTCGATATTGACAGTTGACAGCTGTCCAATAACTGTCAAACTACCACAATATTTATTTATACGCGTCGGCGTTAGCGTTACCCGATGTACACCACGTGGAGGTCGCTCGATCGAGTTTTGTACATCTTGGCCCTGAAAGGAGCCGATTGTTTTATTGGATCTATGATTTAACAATATTTTTTATCAACCTATTTATAATACAGGACGATATATAACTATTTTAGAAATAGTTAAAGAAAAATAATCACGAACTCCGATTTGAGTCTTTTAGATTTTTATCAATGCATTTAGGAAAATATATTGTAATATTAGAGTATAGTTATTGTGGACGGTTTCTTGCATCTCGAATAGTATTAACGATACTAGTTGGATAACGAATATTAGGTTTGTGCCTTGCATATCCTAAGAACCATAGGACACTTGCAACATGGGCACAAGTACCAACAGTACGAGCACCGGATGGACAAGTGCAATAATAACCGAAAATGGGCTCTTCATTCCTGTTGAATTCATAATCTTCCTCGTTTCCTTCAATTTAATCATTTGGTTTAAAGGTGATGCAAAGCTGTTTTTTTGTGGCATTTTAGAATCGAGAATAAACTCTAACTCTAAGCAAACCACGCTCGGGCAAGTTGTTCTCTCCTCTAAGCATTTCAAACTGAAACTCTTCATCTACGTCTCTTTGGAGCTTTTCTGGCACGTAAGAGGGTGCAAGCCTTACTTGATATACCCCAATGGTCAAATCTTGTAAATATTTCAGAGCTAGTTGTGGGAATTCCATTAGATGGACAGCATCCATTCGAACCCACCTATTTATGTTTCTAGCAAAAAGATTGTTTACATCTACAAATGCTTGCACTATATTTGGTTCTCTTGCTTTTTTAATTATTAGATTTGCCAATTCAGCATCAGCTCCATTCATATGAATAGTTGGATGGTATCGGTTTATAAGTGCTCCAGCAATACGATAATAATCAGTAGTAATACTATAAGTACTTCAAAATAATCAGGTTATACATCGATAACTTGTTGCATAATTATAAAGAGTGTCAGTTTGACAGTTTAAATAATCCGACCGCGAAGCGGGAGGAGTATTCTGTCAAACTGACACGATTTGTAATTATGCAGGAAGTTTGAGATGTATAACCGTATTTATTTTGAAGTACGTATTGTATTTGATACGATTATTTTTTGAGTAAATTAAGTAAATATCAACAATTTATTAATTCGACTCATTTTAAAATAATTATTGATAAACGTCAACATTTGACGGTCCTGTTAGTTCGTGTATTGTTGTCGATGTGGTTACTACGGAAATGAAATTATTGTAAATATTTTTGATTGGTGGAGCTACTCTATGTATAATCAGGTATTATCGAAATTATACGAGGTAACTTAAATAAATTGAACGTTCTAATTGGTTAAAAGTTATACGAAAAAAATAATCATACATTATACAACTAGACGACTGATAATTTTCGATTATACGAGACGTATTGCCTGAAACACCACGAGACCGTAGGTCGAGTGGTGTTTTGTTAGGTAATACGTCGAGTTTCGGAAATTTTCAGTTGTCGAGTTGTATACAGATAGACTATAGCACGAAATTATTAAAAAAAAAAATAAAAATATTAAAAAAAAAAAAAGAAAAATAAAGAAAAAAAGAAAAAAAAAGTTTCCTAGGGGAATCGAACCCTGGACCTTGCGATTGCAGAGCGAGAACTCTATCGCTAGACCACCTGGATAATTTAAATAACATTTCTATTTATATATATATATAGTAGGTAGACAGCAATCTACTAAATTTCAAGTTATTTCAAGTTCTATTTACCTACAAAAAAGTTCATGAAATGAAAATAAAAAGTACATAGGTAATTTGTTTTATTTAAATTTATTTATTACTTATATTGAACGTACAATTATTAAAAACATTATTTGACATTGGAGCCACGGCACTTGTAGAGCAAAGAGTGGAGGATGTTGTAGTTGTCTCATTTCTTAAATTTGATATAATGTTCTTATGATGGTCCTCATTTAACTGCAGGTATGGTTGTATTGAATGCTCTGAAGTATGACTCGTAATTTTAATAATTTCTTGGACACTAGTGCCTGCTTTTGATAATCCAAATATTGCGGTCGATCTGTTAGAATGATTGGTTATTTTTACCTTTTTTGTATCGATTCCTATAGCTTCTGCAGACAGTTTTGTCCATTTATTAATTTCGTTTACTCCAAGTGGACAATTTTTATACCAGCAACTAGTCGGATATTTGTCCCAGTCTTTATTTACAGTAAGAAATAGACGTCTGGTTTTTATATTTTTGGTCCGTTTGCTCATCATTTTATTGTACAATCTAACAGGACAATGAGTGGGGTTTTGTGTATTTGGAGTTAACCATTTACTATCAGTAGTTCGTTGATTTCCTCCTTGGGCAGTTTTGGAAAAAACAGTATTATATTCAATACGTCCTGTTTTCTTGCCGTAGTTGTCTGTTTCTTCCACAAAATAGTCTAAAAGAGCTGACACAGCCTCACCACCACGCCAGGCTAGTTCTATGGCTGCAATATGATAAAATTTACGCTGGAGTCCGGAGGGTGTATTTTCATCTAATGCATTTAGAATTTTCTCAATATCTTCAATATTTAATGCAATAGAGCTACTCTTTCTTTTTGACGGAATAGCTTGAAGTTGTTTGCGTTTGGCGTTTTTCGCGAGTACCGCAGTGCGAAAAACAATATCTTTAAATGGATCGATGGTGCGATTAAACTCTTTGAAGTATTTCTGCTGCACTCTTTTGGCAGTAAGATTCCAAATAGTTTTCACTACACCTTCCTTGTAGTCGGTGCCGTCGGCTTTTCTCATGTTGATTGCCCAATCTTTAAGAATGTTGCAAAGTTCTTCATTAGAAGTATTTTCAGTTAACTGATAACTGCGGTCATCACAAAACTTTTCAAATTGTCGCGAAACGAATGATTCGGTTTTTACCGTGTTGGTTGGTTTACTATTTTCAATAATTTTATCAATTAATTCCGTAGAAATATTGCTAAACCGAGCCATGATCAAAATTGACAACTGTCAAATTTTGAAATGAAGATCACAGTTACCTATCCCTCGAGTTTTGACATAAGTGAATATTCGAACTCTTGTATATTCGATTATACAAGGGTTCAAATATTCGATCTGCGTCATAATAAGTAAATAACCGTTGTAATACATGATAACTATGGAAAATCGAGCGTTTTCATTGGTTCATATTTCAATGAGTGGTATAGTCACCTATATTTGGAACATGCTGAACAGGAATAGTTTGTTTTAAGAACTTAAATATAGATTTTATGTGTCCATTACAGACTTCTACGATCCACCTTGACTTGGTTATTTTTCAAGAGTCGTCTGCATTTTCTGTGAGTAACTGGCGCATTCCAGGTTAAAAAAGTGGTGGCATTTTATAAACGACCCTAAACGGGATAATAAATCGATGTAATCTCGGTAACCTCTATCAAATAAAACAACATCGTTTTCTTGAAACCATCTGCGCATTCTTTTAGCATCCCTTTTAAATTCAGCTTCAAGTATCGTAGAATCATTGTTTTAATAATCCGAGAAGTAAGGACCTTGAATATCAAGTATGTAACCATCAGGGGCTACGATAAGCACAGCTTTTATTAAGTGACGCCTTTTATGTGTAAAGTATGACTGGCAAAGGGCTCGAAAATTACTACTTTTGTCAATAAAACTATATGTTGCATCAATGCAAGCAATCACACGAAGGACTGCTGGTTCAGGATTGTAAAGATGATTTGAGAATTCCGTAATGCGCCTTTCAATATAAGCCTCTCTATCAATTGCAAAAAAGCTAACATTTGTTGGTACAAAACGCTGCATTAAAGATATTCTAACAGTATCTATAATTAAACTTGCACTTTGTCTACTAGAATTTTGAAAGATAGCATTAAGAAATTCATCAGAAACCTCTTGTCGCATTATGCATAAAAATAATAACAGATTTCTTTTGCTAACGTATCTAAAACCACCTTCCATGGGTACTTGGTCGCAAAAAGTATATAATTCTTGAAATTGCTGCTTTGTTAATGAACAGAAACATTTAAATTCATCATCAGTAAAACTGTTTTCGTCCTCAATTCGTTTCATACTTTGTGCAACATCTCGAAGCCCTTGTAAAAAACTCTAAAGTTCAGGTCATTTAAGCCTATATGGATTTTATCAATTTTGATTCATGCTGTCTGACAGTTAGTTGACAGCTTTTAACTGTCAATATCGTCTTTTTGACATTAGTTTTGAACTCAGCAACCTCGAAGACATCTTATTTACTGCTGAATTTTGTCAATTTTGATTATTGCTTGTTGTTTGACAGCTAGTTGACAGATGTCAACTGTCAATATTACTATATTGGCATTGAATTTATATGCAGCGACCTCGAAAACATAAGAAGGTACTTCTTTTTTAACGCAGCAAATACTAAACTTTTAAAGTAGTAAATAATGGTCAATTCGTGGAGCTTTGGAGCTCCGTAGGTGCCAAAATAAGCAAAATTGAGCTTTGTGATAATTAAGACTTTTGTTCAGGATCCGAAAAGAACAACATATCCAAATTTCAGCCAATCTGACCAGGAGCCAATTTCCATAAGATTTGTGCGGGGTTCTTTCATCTTATTTGACAGAATCAGAACTTTGCAACTTCTTATTAGGACAAGAATTATATTGTGAGGTGCACACATTTTTTTTACATTCTTGTTTCTAAAAAGATGCAAGAATAGTTTAAAACTTTTATTCATGGAATAAAAAAAACTATTGTTTATTAACAAAGAGTTGTTTTAACACGTCCTCCGATAGTCATAAATGAAATCGTTTTCGATAACATTAAATTTTTATTTTGTGCTTTGTTTTGTGTTTTTAATTTTACACCCTTCATATCCCCGTGTTATCAACCTAATTCGTTCGGAGCCTAGCGGTACTGCAGTCTGTGACTTATTGTACCAACATTAGAAGCTCCTACTACTTTTCCAATCACCAACTCATTCTTTCATTCATCGTTCATTCCACGTCGTCGACGATTAAATGCTGGTCTGTTAAGTTTTATAACAGTTTTTCTGCCCAGTCTACTGTTACAATTATATCGTCAAGAAAAAAAAAAGAAAAGTGATTATATGACCTCAAATATATCACTATCTACCCTTGAACGAAAGTTTTATCTCTCAGAGGTGGGTGTTAAAGAAATACAATTGTTGAAGGTGGTTTCAACATTTAATTTGTAGATTGGTATCTATCTTGGAAATGGTCTATGGTATAGTTGGTACCTTAAGCTGTCTTTCAAATTTCAAATAACCTTAAAAATGTATCATAATCACACATGTGATCAAGGAATTAAAAGTTCTAAATATATAAAAAATATGCTATTAGTTCATGGTAAAATTAAGCCCTTTGAGCATGCATGCGTCAAGTTCACAGTTTGTGGAAGAAGTATTTCACAAGTATGTAAGAATGACAAACTCTAACAATAAAAAAAAAAATATGTACTCGTATCTAAAAAGGTTGCATCGACTTTAAAACTAAGATATTCCTTGTAAAATGTACAGCAGACTACTTCTTTAGTACTTCCTGAGGGGAATGTCGCCTGGAGATGAACTTAATTATTGTTACCTTGCTAGACTGTGCACCCTTGAATAGTTTGAGTTAAATGGGGTTGTATTGCAGAGAATATGTATCCTTGGCTCTGCGTTATCTGGTAGATGTGTCTCGCAAATCAGTTGTTTGTACTAGGTGAAGATAGAAGTGAAACATCGATCAATATATATCCAGGAGATATATCTAAGATATGCCGAAGATGTACCGAAGCTATATAGAAGATATTAACTACCTGTCCTAATTCCAACTGTAGAATTGATATACCAGGAAGAAAATAAGGCTTACAAACAAGTAAGTCTTCATGAATATGTATTTTTGTCATGAAAATATAATAATAAGTAGATTAGATTAGATTAGATTAGATTAGATTAGATTGGGAGTTGGACGGTATTGGTCTTTATCCATAGCGACCTTTTCAGATCTATTGTGGGACTCCGTTTGTTTTAGAGTATGTCGTCTAGCTTGACCTTTTTTTTAGACTAAGTAGCTTTGACAGTGGTTCTCACATGTAGTTGCATGCATTTGGCTTTTTTTCGCCCAATTTTAGAAACCTAATTCCAGTCAGGCCTTCACATTGGCACAGGACGTGTAATGATGTTTCCTCTTCTTCAAAGAACCTACACAAAGTTGCTTCTTCTGCTGGATTAATAACACTCATGTGCCTTTTAAGGCGACAGTATCCGGTAAGAAGACCTACTGTTATTCTAACGATTTGACGCTTTTGATCCAGTAGGTCTTTCGTGAACTTGGCCGATGGTTCCTCCATGAACTGTTTGGCCTATCTCAGTCTTGGATAATTGGTTTACCACTCCTGAGACACTTTTTTACCCTGAGACACTTTTTACATCCATTGTTTGATGGATGCCTTGCGCAATGCCTTAGCAACTCTACAAAAAGGTTCGGGGCCTGTCATAGCCTTATCTGAGCCTTCTCGGGCTAATTCGTCAGCCTTTTCGTTGGCCTGATATCCCTCATGGTCTGGCACTTAGACTAGCGTTACCTTGTTTTGACTACTTAGCTCTGCTAAGTCTTTTAGACAGTCTGTAACCAGTCGTAATTTGATTTCTGGTGAGATAATTGCCTTTGGAGCTGTTTGGCTATCAGAGTATATGGCAATAGTTTTGCCTGATTCTTGCTGATTTAGTATTTCTCTTGCACAGTTTTGTATGGCTATTAGTTCAGCCTGGAACACTGTTGCATATTTTCCCAAACTCAGCGAAATCGTTGTTTCCGACTTGGATCCATAGATTCCAGCACCGGCTCCTTCCTTGGTTTTTAAACCGTCTGTGTAACAAGTTTAGCCAAAATTTTTAGGGCTGGTATTTGAATTTGAAAAATTCTTTCAAATTTGTAAGTGGTTATGGCTCTATCAGTAGACATAGCTAGAATATTATCCATTTTGACTTTTCTATCTGTATACAGATATAAGGAAAGTATAGGAATCATGATTTTTTTCGACTTTGAGTTTTCGACGGATTTTTACGTTTTGAGGTCCCCTGAATCCTTTTTGACTATTTTCGCGATGATGTCTCTGTGTGTGTGTATGTGTGTGTGTGTGTGTGTGTGTGTGTGTGTGTGTGTGTGTGCGTGTGTGCGTGTGTGTGCGTGTGTGTGCGTGTGTGCGTGTGTGCGTGTGTGCGTGCGGGTGTGTGTGTGTGTGCGTGTGGGCGTGTGTGCGTGTGTGCGTGTGTGCGTGTGTGCGTGTGTGCGTGTGTGCGTGTGTGCGTGTGTGCGTGTGTGCGTATGTGCGTGTGTGCGTATGTGCGTGTGTGCGTGTGTGCGTGTGTGCGTGCGTGTGTGTGTGTGTGTGTGTGTGTGTGTGTGTGTGTGTGTGTGTGTGTGTGTGTGTATGTGTGTGTGTGTGTGTGTGTGTGTGTGTGTGTGTGTGTGTGTGTGTGTGTGTGTGTGTGTGTGTGTGTGTGTGTGTGTGTGTGTGTGTGTGTGTGTGTGTGTGTGTGTGTGTGTGTGTGTGTGTGTGTGTGTGTGTGTGTGTGTGTGTGTGTGTGTGTGTGTGTGTGTGTGTGTGTGTGTGTGTGTGTGTACGTTATATTGAAGGTTTCATGTGTGCATTGTTAAACTATACATTCACTTTCAACCGAATGTATTTATACTTTTGAGCACAGAATGTTCTAGGGTTCTTTTACTCATAACTTATGTATTATCAAATATTACATCTTTTAATTGATTAATATTTCAAACTTTTTCTTAATTTAAGCACTTAATGCTGATGTAGTAATCCTTCGGGTCGCAGAACACTTGGACTGTTTCCACGTTTAAGTTGTAATTTTTCAGTTATTAAGGGATACTGTCATAATTTTACTTTTTCAATTTATTCATTATTAAATGGACCAGACTTAACGATCAAGTTCAGCGATCTCAGAAGACCCGTGTGGGGGCAGAGATTTAACAACTCAAAGTCGAAAAAAATCATGATTCCTATACTCTCCTTATACAGATAGAAAAGTAAAAATGGATAATATTCTAGCTATGCCTACTGATAGAGCCATAACCACATACAAATTTGAAAGAATTTTTCAAATTCAAATACCAGACCCAAAAATTTTGGCTAAACTCGTTACACAGACGGTTCAAAAACCAAGGAAGGAGCCGGTGCTGGAATCTATGGATCCAAGTCGAAAACAACGATTTCGCTGAGTTTGGGAAAATATGCAACAGTGTTCCAGGCTGAACTAATAGCCATACAAAACTGTGCAAGAGAAATACTAAATCAGCAAGTATCAGGCAATACTATTGCCATATACTCTGATAGCCAAACAGCTCCAAAGGCAATTATCTCACCAGAAATTAAATTACCTACTGGTTACAGACTGTCTAAAAGACTTAGCAGAGCTAAGTAGTCAAAACAAGGTAACGCTAGTCTAAGTGCCAGACCATGAGGGATATCAGGCCAACGAAAAGGCCGACGAATTAGCCCGAGAAGGCTCAGATAAGGCTATGACAGGCCCCGAACCTTTTTGTAGAGTTGCTAAGGCATTGCGCAAAGGCATCCATCAAACAATGGATGCAAAAAGTGTCTCAGGGCAAAAAAAGTCTCTCAGGAGTGGTAAACCAATTATCCAAGACTGAGATAGGCCAAACAGTTCATGGAGGAACCATCGGCCAAGTTCACGAAAGACCTACTGGGTCAAAAGCGTCAAATCGTTAGAATAACAGTAGGTCTTCTTACCGGATACTGTCGCCTTAAAAGGCACATGAGTGTTATTAATCCAGCAGAAGAAGCAACTTTGTGTAGGTTCTTTGAAGAAGAGGAAACATCATTACACGTCCTGTGCCAATGTGAAGGCCTGACTGGAATTAGGTTTCTAAAATTGGGCGAAAAAAAGCCAAATGCATGCAACTACATGTGAGAACCACTGTCAAAGCTACTTAGTCTTACACCGTGTGACAAAACGAAATTTTAGGCCACATAAAATTTTTCGTAAAGTTTCACGGCTCGTTAATGGAATTTCTTCGTTTTCTCTTAATTTTGTAAGAACAACTTTAAGTGTTGGGTCTTTGTTTCCGAAAAAAAAAAGAATGTACAGTTCTTCGAATGATTTTTTTTTTTGGTTATCGTCCAATTTCAACAATTTTCGACCCCGGGTATGCGTTTTAGGGGCTTCTAAGGAGCCTTTTTTGTCTTTTCGCTTACAATACGTTCATTTGTTGAAACAGATACTCCAGTTAAAAAAAAACTGCGGTTTACAGCTTCATTTGTAAGACGTGTCTGTTTCAGCCCTTCATACACTTTCCATATAATGTTCTTTTCATTCTTTAATAAGGGCTTTCGCCGACGTAATTGGGTTTCACTTGGACCAGCCTCTGAATCCATTACTATTGTAACAATATGAGTCTACTATTAAATTGTTTTTATTAAATTTATAAAGACACCAATATTTTACTATTTAATAAACTTTTATAGTACCTACCTAATATACTACACAATAAATATAACTCGAATATGCACTACTACTACTGTAACCTACCAAATGATCTCGGTGATTCCACCAAAATTTTAAACTTAAAAAAAATTATTAAAGTATTAACTACAATTAAAAATGTTGTCTACTACGGTTACACAAGTTTCGGCTGTTCCGGTGTCAACCTTCAGGCCTTCGACGTCGCTTAGACGGCAGCTAGGGGGTGGATAGCTTACAAGAATTCCGGAAATAGTAGACAAATGAGTAGGCGCCAACTGGGTCTATATAGTGGCCAAACTATGATCCTATTTCCCCAAAAACCCAGTAAATGAGGAAAGAAATAAAAGTCAAACCTCAACTTATGTTTCTTTATAAAGAAAAAAGGAAAAAAATATTTACTAAATATATCAACTTTAAATTTCAACAATTTATTATGAGTTCGACAAACTACTAAAACTAATTAATTACCTAATGGCTTTAGATAATCCAAAAAAAAAATAAGTTGGAGGAAATTAAAGGGAAAGTTTACACCATATATGTATATGCATAACCCAAAATAAATTATTAAATGTATCAAAATATGGCACGGTTCGTCGTTAGCTTGGTACCAGGCATGACGCTTGCGCAAAATATTAATTTCCACCTACCATAAAATATAAAATAATAGTTAACTTAAATCTTGTGCATAACCGCATTTATACTACATCATATATTGTAATCTAAACAGTAAACTTATAATCCTTATAAGCTTATAACCCTCTCCAAATTGGAAGGCGATATCTGCTTAACTTTTAGTTAAGACCAAACTACCCAAAAGAAAATTATTAAACCATGAAATTTTATAATTAAGTACAATTCATAGAACTAAATAAAAATATAAAAAAAAAATAAAAATACAATGAACATATAAAGGATTTTAGACACAGAGGTTATTTACTTAAACTCCCAGGTTGGAAGAGGTTACTTAATCTCTGCCCCCACACGGGTCTTCTGAGATTGCTTAACTTATACGTTAAGTCTTAACATAAAAAAAATAAATAAAATGTGAAAATGAAGAATAAGGTTAAATTTGACTGTAGTTCTTAATAACAAGATTTACAACTTAAGCGTAGAAGCAGTCCAGATGTTCTGCAACTAGAAGAATCACTACTCCAGCATTAAGTGCTTATTTAAAAAAAAAAATAATAAATGAAAGATACACAAAGGACTTCAGACACCGTTGATATACTTTAAAGCTCCCATAAATAGGAAGAGGTTGTTAAATCTCTGCCCCCACACGGGTCTTCTGAGATCGCTGAACTTGATCGTTAAGTCTGGTCCATTTAATAATGAATAAATTGAAAAAGTAAAATTATGACAGTAGCCCTTAATAACTGAAAAATTACAACTTAAACGTGGAAGCAGTCCAAGTGTTCTGCGACCCGAAGGTTTACTACATCAGCATTAAGTGCTTAAATTAAGAAAAAGTTTGAAATATTAATCAATTAAAAGATGTAATATTTGATAATACATAAGTTATGAGTAAAAGAACCCTAGAACATTCTGTGCTCAAAAGTATAAATACATTCGGTTGAAAGTGAATGATAGTTTAACAATGCACACATGAAACCTTCAATATAACGTATAAAAAAAAAACCTGATAGTAGGGTGTCTTCTTTCACAGCATTCCCATCTTCCTATCCAGAACGAGAATCATCCTTGTAAATCTAGCTACAAGTAAGCTAGGCGGCTAGCATACCAATGTTCTGTGTTCCCTCGATGAGTCCACGATGAAACTGTTGAACTCCGGACGATATAACCCTCTGTGTACAACTGTTGAAATCCTGAGTCGCTACCCCCTGGGTAAAAATTGTTGTCGTATTCTGGGTTAACAACCCCCTGGGTGAAACTGTCGTCGAATCCTGGGCTAACAACCCTCTGGGTGAAACTGTCGTCGAATCCTGGGTTAACAACCCCCTGGGTGAAACCCTTAAAATATTACAAAAAAAAATATCAATACACATTGACTCAAGTATCCCGAACTATAGGATTACCCAAAAATGTACATAAACTAGAAACTATTCAGCATCTAGGATGAAGAAAAATTACATTGGCTCAACAGTGAGTCATAAACAGTATTATGAGCTCAAATAATTAAAATTCTGTTACACCATGCCATAACATAAAAGAAATTGACAGCCACATGGTGCGTAACATAACCAAAGATATACAAAACATACCTTTTTCGTAAAGGGTTAACTTGGTAGCCTTCCAAGGATGAGAAGCACGTGAGATGATCCACAGCACAACAATATTCCACACTCCAAATGCTGTGAACTTCCAATTATTGCGTTAAAATCCTATACTAGATATGGGCTGGACCAATGACCATAGGAATTTACCAATACACTAAAATACGAAATGCCCATTTACCCACAATTAACCATGAAGTAGAATCTAAAATCTCCTTTGATTAGGTAAGCCGATGGGGCTAAATATTAACAAAATTCTACTTCGACGCAAAATTCGTCCTTCTCGTGATTCAACACCCACTGACCAAAAAAAATACGTCAGCCGTCCAAAATGGCCGAAATCCCTTTCCGATAAATATCAAGCCAAGTGGGTTCAGAAATTCATCCTCAAGAATTCCCCACTATATAACTTAAGAGACCGTTTACGAAAGGTACCCTAAAAACTATATTTATATACAGTATAACTACATTTGGGAAACTGTTCCCGACAAAAATTAATACAACAGCGATCGCAAAAAAATCCCTCAAGACTTAAAATCGCTCATTGTGAAACTACCTTACCTTGGGTTCTGAGCCCGATATTGGAACGTCCTACAAACATGACACTTGTCGGTGTTCTGTCGTCAAATGACGTTTATGTCATTCACTGTCACAATTAAAAAATATTAACCTAATACTGACAGCTATAACAAAAATAAGCAATGAAATTCTTAAAGAATGGTATCGTAAATAATTAATTACCCAAAGGTGAGACTATAATACATAATATATATAAATTTACAACGAAACTTGGTCTATTTTTAGGAGAACTACCATCCTTTTACTTAGTGGTGAGATGAAATAAATTGTAATAATGATGTCCGAAAGTTAGAATACAGGTAAAATTAGTTAATGACAAAAATAATAGTGATATCATTAATACGATTTTACCCTTTTTTTTCGTATGATTAACCAGGTAAGCCAAAACAATTTTATTAATTCGTGTGGCCAAAAATGAACGTTACACTACCAAATTGTAAGGCACAAACATGAACACCTACTCGTATATCAGAAAAGATCACTTATACAAAAAAGTGTTTATAAAATATAAAATAAATATCGTAAATAGTTAAAGCAATACAAATTTAACTTCGTCGAAAGTTAGTTTTCAACTGTCTTTGTGCCTGTGCTGACAATATTCAATCTCTAACCCGTCTGTCGTTTATTTACTTGAAACACATTTTAAAACTGTTAAACACAGATAACGAAGTCATTAGGGAATAAATATATTCATTTCTTGAAAACTATCAAAAACGTATATTTAACCCATCATCTTTGTTTAAATAAAGATATTGACAAACAAATTTAATAAAGTTTACTAACAAATACCTAATAAATGATAAATAATTATTTGGTATTTGATATGCCGCCTATGCTGACTCTGTCGGAATTTTCATTAATAGACAACAGTGTTGATTATGCATATAAAACCTCCAATATTTTGTCCGAGTATAGAGCCTTTAAAGTTCCTATGTTATTCTTTATTCGCTCTTAAATTGTCGCGGTTAAATAAAAATAAAAGGGGGGCTAAGGGGGATTTAAATCAACTTAAAATCTTTAAGAAAATTAATCTCTATAAGTGGATGAAAAAAATCTGAATAGGGGACTAAAGGAGGTATGTTAAAGAGTATAATATAGAATTCCAATAACTGTATATCTTCATTCTAGTTAATTTTATCATACAAGTTACGGTCGCAGTACAGCGAACTCTGTGTAACTTGATGCCAGGAGAATGCAAGCTTGCATTCTCACGTTCATTCCACCTTTCTATTATTTTATGAGAAACTATTCATTATTAATTTAGATTTCAATGTAGTAAGAGTTAATAAAATTTATATTCTTGAAATTTGTTTTTTAAAAAGTTCTTTTGGACTTAATCACATTTATTTGGCGCAGTCAGTAGGATTGTAAAACGGTTCGACATAAATCGCGAAACCGGTCCGTATTAACGGTTTATTTGCAATAACGAACTTGTGACTCCAGAAGATACTTTGTGCAGATTCAAGAAGCTGTCCAGGGAAACGGAACCAAATCGTCCATATCCTATTGGAGAAGAAATTGTAAAAACCATCCAGGGAAGAGGGACCACATCGCCCACATATCCTATTGGGGAAAAATGCAAATTTTCTTCGTAGTACTGTAAGTCGAAAAATTCCTTTTATACTTTTCCTTTATCTTTGATATCGTAGCTGTAATTTTCAAATCAATTAAGAGAATAAAATTTGTTTTGGTTAAAATACAATTTTAAATTTAAATAAATTTGTTTGTTAATGGTTGACGATAATACTTTAGAAGAATTAACAGGGTTATTTGAATCAGCTGTTAATATTCAAGAACAAACTAATATTGTAACGATGGCGGAAACTAATCAACAAATGCTTAAACTTTATATTGATACTATCCCTCACTATGACGGAAATCCGCATACGTTAAATATTTTTATTGATAATTGTGAAAGTTTTATTGCTCAATTTTATAGTGCAACAAACACGCAGTTAAATAGTTTTCTCCTAAGAGCTATAATGGGTAGATTAGTAGGTAGAGCTTTAATGCTTATAGGTTCAAGAACTGAATTGAGAACATGGGACGAGATTAAAGAAACCCTTAGATTAAGTTTTGGCGATCAAAGAAATATAGATTGTCTGGTCCAAGATCTAATAGTTTTAAGTCCACACAGAAATGAAACGCCGCATAGTTTTGGCATGCGCTGCCAAGAAGCGCGTAGTTTAGTAATAGGTAAATTAAATTCAAGTAATGAGACAATTGATGAAAAAAGAGTAAAAATTAATAATTATAATGAATTAGCTCTTAAGACTTATATTAGGGGCTTAACAGGCCAATTACAAAATAATGTGCGTCTACGTAATCCTGATTGTTTAGAAAGAGCAATGTCCTTAGTCATTGAAGAAGAAAATTTCCTATACAGTCAAAATAGAAATAATTCTTTAATTAATCAAAATTATAGAACAAGTCCTAAAATAATTCGACAAAATCCGCAAAATGTTCGCCCACAACTTTCCCAATATTTCTATCCTCCTAATTTTCAAAATAGACAACCAAATAATCAACATATATCCCCGCAACAATCGTCGATGCAACCAACTCAATTTCAACCAAACTCTGGTTATAATTTCAACAATTCTAATTTTAACCGCCCTGCTCCTCAAACTTCCCCAATGCAATGGAGACCTAACAATAATAATAATAATAATTTCCCCCAACAAAGATTTCGTAATTTTAATCAACAAAGCCATATCACTAGAAATGGCCCTAATTCAAGTCAATTTAGGAATTTTCCAAATCGTAACCCAAATTATAAGTTTCCTAAACCTGAACCCATGGATACCTCTTCGGGAAATACAAGAATAACAAATCAAAAAAATTTTGCTCGTACCGAACTATTTGCTCATGATGTAAATCAACAATTTGACAACTCTTTCGAAAATAATGATTACGAAAGTTATGACAATTTCAATAATCACAACTATAATCAACAAGATACCGCTTTTTTCGAAAATGAACACAATAATTTACCATTTAATGATACTCTTCAAAATTCAGCAAATCAAAATAACTCCGGTGATGTAAATTTTCGTCAGGAGACTTCACCAAAGAATCTTACATAATAAATTTAAATTTATCTAGGAACAATTTACCGTATATCTTCATCCCCGAACTTAATGCCAATTTTTTGATCGATACCGGAAGTACTCGTAGTTTAATTAAACCGGATTTAGCATATAGGTTTTACTACAACAATATTTTTAAAGAAAATTTTTATATTCAAAGTGCTCATAATATATCATATCATGACGAGGTAGTAAATATACCTGTTTTTCAAATTTTCAATGTCTCAGAACATCATAAATTTTATCTATTCGAATTTAGTGATAAATACGATGGTTTAATTGGAATTGATTTATTAAAACAATTAAAAGCCTCTGTAAACGTAAGTTCAAAAACTATGACTACCCCGTATGTAAAAATTCCTATTGTGTATGAAAGTGAAGACGATAAAGGTTTCAATCAAAATATTCAATTTAAAAATTATCATTTAGTTATACCCCCTAGAACTCAACAAATAGTCAAAATTCCCGTAAACATGAAAGAAGGTGTCGGATTACTAGATTATAAAAAATATTCTACTCTTGTTGAATCCCCTGTTGCTCTAGTTAACGTAAACAATTATTTTGCCCTAACTACTATAATAAATTCAAACACTAAACCTGCAAAATTAGAATTCTTAGAACCTTTAGAGATAGAAAATATAAACATTAACGAGATTAATTTCTTAGAAAAAATGGAAACTGATCAGGACATCGAAGAATGTCATGATAATCTCTTAAAAGATAATTTAAAAAATATTGACTTAAATCATTGTAATTTAGAGGAAAAATACGCAATTGAAAATGTATGCTTTGAATATCGCGATATATTTTATTGTGAAGATATTCCCCTGTCATTTACTAATCAAATTAAACATAGAATAAAATTAACCGATGAATCACCCATATTTACTAAAACGTACAGATATCCTGAGGTTTACAAAGAAGAAGTCAAAAGTCAAATTAAAAAAATGTTAGACCAAGGTATCATTCAACCCTCAAATTCTCCATTTTCTTCCCCTATTTGGATTGTCCCTAAACGTCCTAATAAATCAGGAAAAAGAAATTTCCGCTTAGTTATAGACTACAGAAAACTTAATGAAAAAACTATACCCGACAAATACCCCTTACCAAACATAACAGAAATTTTAGACAAACTAGGCAAAAGCCAATATTTCACAACACTTGACTTAGCAAGCGGATTCCACCAAATCCAAATGCACGAAGACGACATATCTAAAACAGCTTTTTCGACACAAAACGGACACTACGAATTTAAATGAATGCCCTTCGGACTTCGTAACTCACCCTCAACTTTTCAGAGAGTGATGGACAATATATTAAGAGGATTACACAACGAAACTTGCTTAGTTTATTTAGACGACATAGTAATTTTTTCGACATCTCTTCAAGAACACATAGAAAGATTAAAATCTGTTTTTGACCGTTTAAGGCAATCTAATTTCAAAGTTCAATTAGAAAAATGTGAATTTCTTCGCAAGGAAGTCGCATACTTAGGTCACATTATTACACCCGAAGGCGTTAAACCTAACCCAGACAAAATTAATGCTATAAAAAATTACCCAATTCCGAATACGCAAAAGGAAATTAAAAGTTTTCTAGGTTTAATAGGTTATTACCGGAAATATATTAAAGATTTTGCTAAAATAACAAAACCGCTAACATTATGTCTAAAGAAAAATTCTAAAGTAAAACATGATCAAAATTTTATTTCGTCATTTAATACCTGTAAACATTTGTTAATCAATTCTCCTATACTCCAATATCCAGATTTTTCGAAACCTTTTGTACTTACCACAGATGCATCTAGTGTAGCTTTAGGTGCAGTACTTTCACAAGGCCCTGTAGGTTCCGATAAGCCAATCGCATATGCGTCAAGGACTCTAAACGAATCCGAACAAAAATATAGTACGATAGAAAGAGAATTGCTTGCCATAGTTTGGGCTTGCAAAACTTTTCGTCCTTATTTATGGGGTGTGCGTTTCACCATATATTGTGACCACAGACCATTAATTTGGCTATTTAATCTTAAGGAACCAAACTCAAAATTAATGCGTTGGAGACTCCGGTTAGAAGAATTCGATTATGATATTGTATATAAAAAAGGAACCTTAAATACAAATTGCGATGCGTTATCACGAGTAGTAATTAATGCGTTAGAAAACGAATCAATAATTAATAATCCAGGTGAAATTAGGGATCCAAGCGAACTAGACCAATTTTTAAATAACCTCCTCGAGGAAAGACTACCTGTTGAACCCTCGATAAGTACTAACGATCAACAAAAAATTTCAATTATTTCTGATATTCAAATTAAACCCCCTGACAATCAGATCAGTGACGACTCTGACTCAACTCAACACAGTACTTATAATGAAACTACTAATGACGGTATAAGAATATTGGACGCAATAATAAACGATAAAGTGAATCAAATTATAGTTACACCTCACCCATATCCTAAACTAACTATTAGTCAAGAAACATATGAAAACCACAAAATTATAAATGTTAAAATTCCTATTGAAAATAATGAGAACCTCATTTTAGAATTTTTAAAAGACTGTACAATTATGAAGAGAACATACTATTTACATTTTCATAACGACTCTCTATATCAAACTTTTAATAAAGTATATTTAGAAAAATTCTCGGAAAAAGGCCCAAAATTAATTAGATGTTTAAAGAGAATAAATACCGTGGCCGAAAAAGAGGAACAAATCATGTTAACTAAACATCATCACGAAGGTAAAAATAATCATCGTGGTATTGTTGAAACTTACGAATATTTAAAACGAAATTATTACTGGAAAAATATGAAAACAACAATATCGGATTACATAAATTCTTGCGATATTTGTCAACGTGCCAAGTACGGTAGACACCCTCCTTATGTACCCCTAATAGTCACCGAAACAGCATCGAAACCTTTTCAAATAGTACATACAGATCTCTTTTATTATGATAAAAAAATTTATTTCATTATTATAGACTCGTTCTCAAAATTCGCACAAGCTTATCATATTGAAGGCAAAACAGCCATTCACGTATGCAAAGCATTAATAAAATATTTTTCTTCTTTTGGTGTACCAGAAAAACTAATATTAGATAACGGAACCGAATTCAATAACGAAACCGTTAAAGAAATTCTAAATTTGCACAAAATCAAAATTCATTTTACCACAGTAGCGCACCATGAATCTAATGGTATAGCAGAACGATTTAATTCAAGTTTAATAGAGCACCTTAGATTACTAAAAGAAACTTATCCAAACGACAATGACGATTTAATTAATTATGCTATCTTAGGTTATAACAATTCAATACATAGCTCGACAAATTATACCCCTTTTGAACTGACCTTTGGACATACGGACTCACGGAACCCTAACGAAATTTTTATTCCAACGGCATTTTTTACAGATTATGCTGAGAATCATAAGAAAAAACTTGAACATATATATAATGATGTAAGAAAAAATTTAGAAAATCAAAAACAAAAAATAACTGACAAAAGAAATAAGAAAGGAGACATAAATAATGATTTTAAATTAGGTCAAATAGTATTTAAACAAAATTCTCAATATCGTAGTAAGAAAAATAATAAATTCATTGGTCCATACGAAATCACTAATCTCTTAGACAGAAATAAAGTAGAAATTACCGAAAAACGAAATAAAAATAAAAAAGAAATAATCCATATAAAAGAATTAAAACAACCTCCACTTGTTACAGGTTATCCATCCACCTCTGCGGCGGAGTAACCTATCCCAAATTCCATAACCTTAATAATAACCCTGGCCTTTTGCCCTACAAATTAGGTAATGCTCAAAATAAAATAGATTTTTGGTCATTTATCCAAATCTTTGATATTTCAAACGTAGTTAAAGAGTTTGAAACAATTAAAACAAATTTTAGAAATTTACAACAATCAATATATCGAAATAATACAAATTCCAAGCCAATTGATGAATTTCAAAATGCTTGTAATCTAATAAAAAATTTAGAACAAAAAATAAGTAATCAATTAAATCAGTTAAATCCATTAAATCACAATAGAAACAAAAGAGGATTATTAAACGGACTTGGCTCAATTATTAGATCTTTAACAGGCAATTTAGATCAAGATGATGCTGAAAAGTACGATAAAGCAATAGCACTACTTTCAGAAAACCAATCAAAACTAAAAAATTTAGCTGCAAGTCAAATTACACTTTTACAAAATTCTATAAATCACTTTAAAAATAGCACGAGTACCCTGGCTCATAACGAACAAATCCTATTAAACAGAATAGAAAAAATTGAACAGTTATTAAATAATGAAAATTCTGACTATCAGTACCTTGTCACTGATACAGTTATTTCACAAATAATCCCAGTTTATCAATTAATTTATAATATTTTAGAGAAGATTGAAGTAGCCATTTCATTTTCTAAACTGAATACATTTCACAATTCAATAATTGAACCTCATGAGCTTCTAGCCGAAATAATGTTAATTAGTAAACAATTAAAAGTTAATAGACTTCCATTTGAAGGAAAATTAGAAAATATTCTAATGTTTGAGAAAATAATCGAAATTAAAAGTTACAGTAAAGGATACCAAATAATTTTTATTCTTGAAATACCCATAGTAGAGAGCGAAATTTACAGTTATTATCACATGTATGCCTTACCTACCCCAATAAAAAATTCCTTTAAAGTAATCATTCCTCAAACCAAATACCTCATTTTAAATGACCACTCCTACATATTTTTCGACGAAAAATGTGAAGAAATTACTCCAGAGGAATACTTGTGTAAACAGAACAGTCCAGTTACAATTACAGAAGATACCCCATGCGAAATTCAAATGCTCCGCTATTTCAACAACGTCACGTCTTGTGAACAGGTGCCGGTCCAGATGCCCAAATTAAGAATTCAAAAACTGGAAAAGAACCATTGGATCATCACAACCCCGAAAGAAACTGTAGCTGTCCAAAAGTGCGGAATCAATAAAGACAGCATCCCCCTCCGAGGAACCTTTGTTTTAGAACTTAGTGCGGACTGTGACGTAAACATAAGTGGTACCCAAATTCGTAATTATCAAAATTATCAAAAAGACTTTAAATTAATTAACCTTCCAGACTCGAACATTAAAAATAAACTTATATTAGACTCAAAAGTTAAATTCGTGCCGATTAAATTAGATTCGATTAATTTAGATGACGTTAAAAACATTAAAAATATATTAGAAGCTCAAAAACACAAAATAAGTGAAATTTCGGACATAATCCTTCCAAATCAAATAAGTGCTTGGACTATTTCAATTTATGTAATACTTGCAATTTTTATAATTTTTGGAATCTTTAAATTATTTCATAGGAAAGGAAGTCAAGTTCCCAAAACCAAGAGCAGAAGTCAAGAAACCCCCAATTTGGAACTTCAAAATCCTGTTGCCAGCCCCAGAATTTCCCTCTAACGGCGGAGGAGTTACGGTCGCAGTACAGCGAACTCTGTGTAACTTGATGCCAGGAGAATGCAAGCTTGCATTCTCACGTTCATTCCACCTTTCTATTATTTTATGAGAAACTATTCATTATTAATTTAGATTTCAATGTAGTAAGAGTTAATAAAATTTATATTCTTGAAATTTGTTTTTTAAAAAGTTCTTTTGGACTTAATCACATTTATTTTACATTCACTGTTTAGTTAACAATTAACAAAAACTAGGTAGGCCTGTAATTTTTTATTGCAAAAACTTCCTCTATTCATAATTATTATAAATTTAATTACCCAAGGTACTCGACAAATTTTAATATTTAAATATATTTTCATATTCAATCATCTACAGTATAGAGAGATCAAAAAGTTTTGTGTTTAAATAAATAATAATTTTACTAAAATTGTGAAATGGGCTCTAACCCTTTGATTTATAGTCAGCTTTTCAGTAAAATATCAAAATTTGATGGAATAACTAACAATCGAAAATTAATTATTAAAAATTGATGGTGTACAGGAAACAACGAAATAACAGAGATTTTATAGAAGAGGCAATTTATCAAAGTTCGCGATAGAGGGTTTTGTCCTTTGCCTTCTCTGAGTAAAAATATTTCAGAACGCTGTATTTATAGTTGAAGTTTTGAAGCTTTTAACAAAATTTTTTGATCATTTTTCACTTAAAATCGAACAGACTGAAAGAAAGGATTAATTCTTTTTTTTTGACAAGCTCTATTTTCTTAATAAGAAATTTAATGGAAAAGAAGTTTTTAATTATCAATAATTGAAGGAATTTAATGAAAAGTTCTTTTCCTTTATCTTTTATCTTATTAAAATCCAAGAAACAATAGGTTGTTCCTCAGGTATTTCAATAAAGATTTAGAATTTAGATCCCTTTATAGAACTTTCCTAATCTAACATTTTATTATCTATTACGTCAGGAAAACGTCTTAAATTAAGGGATACTAGTAATGACGAATTGTTTTAAATATAAATGGGTATCTGTCATTTATTATGTATAGCTAAATTAAACTCATGATATGTTATCCCCATACTTCCATGAATATCCGCTATGACTTTTTGGTTTACTGTGATGACTAAAGTTGTACAAAACTTTTTTCTATATAAAAACGAGAAAAAAACTGTCTTTGTTTACTGGTGCTATATTTGGAACAATATGAGATGAAGATAATATTTTTGTAACAGATTTTTTGTTTTTCAGATAAATTACCAAGAAGTGCTATGGAACAAAAAAAGTCCAATGACTAATGGAAGTGATGATGAGAATTTATCTTCCGATGATGACCATCGAAAGAATGAACTAATGAGTCTCATAAATCGTACAAAAATTTTGTGTGAATCATCAGATATTGAAAGCACTGCTTCATCAACTAAAGAGGTAATTATCGACGACTCTGACAGTGACAGCGAATACGAAATACCGCTTTCTAGATTACGAAAATTTAATCAAAATAAGCATGGTGATGTAAATGTTCCCTCGACATCTAAATCTCATAGTGACACAAATTTACCATCGACATCAACTAGCAAAAAATGTAAAAAATCACAACACAAAAAATGGGAAAAGAAGAAGTTGTCTGGCAGAATAGGTTCCTTGCTGTTACTAAAGAATTTGTAAAATTCAAAGGAGATGAAACATATCCAATTTTCATACAAGAACTCGAAGATCCCACCATTCAGTGTTTCTATTTTATTTTTACCGACGAAATTTTTACTTGTATAGCTGAACAGTCAAACTTTTTTGGTATACAAAGTAGGCCTAAAAAACCGCCCAATATATCCAAAGAACTTCGCTGTTTTTGCGGCATTTGCATATACATATCAATTATTCAGCTCTCTTTAACCAGTTCCTACTGGAACCGTTAGATATTCCCTGCATTACACGTGCTATGACCTGCAATATATTTGAGGATATCAAACGATTTCTTCACTTTAATGACAATACACGCCATGTTATAAGCTTCTCAAGACACGTCCATTGCTAAAAAAAAATTCGTGAACGTTTCTTACTTGTTTCTAAAGAGGAGCATATGGCTGTGGATAAACAAATTATTTCGACAAAAGCTTGATCAAGTCTCAAACAATATAATCCCAAGAAACCTCATAAATGGGGATACAAGGTTTTTGTTCTAAGTGGGGTGTCTGGATTTTCTTACGATTTCGACTTTTATTGTGGAGCTACTACTCTTGAAAATAATCAACCAGATTTAGTAGCAAGCAGCAATGCTATTGTAAAACTTTCAGAATCAATTCCAATAAAACTAAACTACAAATTATTTTTTGATAACTGGTTTACGAGCATTCCTCTACAAATGTAACTCACCAAAAATTGTATTTTACCTTTGGGGACAGGACAGGAAATTAGGTGCATAATTTCGAATTCCCTAAGGAAACAGCTATGAAAAAAAAAAGGTAGAGGTACAGTTATTGAAGCAGTGGCCAATGTAGATGGTGTGGACATATCTATTGTTTCATGGTTCGATAATAAAATTGTGAACACCATGTCAACATATGTTGGGAGTCGGCCTGTATCGATGGTAAATAGATTCAGCAGGAAATCTAGGACACATATAGAAATCACCCGCCGTCAATGTGTTGCGGTATATAATGCTTATATGGGGGGAGTAGATCTTCTTCCACTTTCAGAATTCAAAATTAGTATCGCAGAAGTTTTGACCAGAGCTTATAGTTCAGAAAGAAAAAGGGCAAGACCAAGTACCCAGCTTACAACCTCAACTGGATATAAAAAAAAGAAATAACCTTTTTCGCAGATTCCATCCCAGAAAATAAGAATGGACAACTTGAATTATTTGCCAAGAGTAAGTGAAAAACGACAGAGGTGCAAATATCCAGATTGTAAGGAAAAATCCCAGATATTATCTGGCAAATGTTCAGTATTTTTATGTCTAAATAAGGATCGCAATTGGTTTAGCCAATTCCACACGGAATAGGGCAAAATTTTTTGTTGAGATAAAATTATTTTTTGAAAACAAATCTAAATTTATTCTTATTACTTTTGTTTTATTTTCGAAATTTGTGCCAAATTTGGCACATGTCAAAAATTAACATTGTTACTGTTATCTCATTGTGTGCCAGAAGTTGACTGCTATTGTTTCGATAATCTATTTGTGTTCACTTGTATGCGATAACTCCTCTTATTTTTAGATTTTCCAGTGCGCATCTAATTCTAATTTGCCATCTCAATCTTGTCGTATGGTAAATACATGTTACCTTTTATCCTAAATAAAGACCTATAATTAGAAATTTTTGATTGATTAGAGAAAAAATTATTTTATTATGAATTCTAAAAATAACAAATTCAGTACATTAGATCGTATAATATTAATTAAAACATACAATTAATAAAAAATCTCATTAAAAGGTCTTTACAAAAACATACCACATATTCCTTAGACCAAAATAAGTCGATTTAAGTAAAATTACCTTAGTACAAAGTTGCTTCGTTTGGGCTCCAGAGGGCCATGCAGTTACAATTTTTAAATCGTTTTTCCCATATAAATTTAAAACGGCATATGCGATTTTGCTGAAATTTGGTATGTTGGTAAAGTTTTATGTGAAAAAAAAAAATGGTATTAAAATTTTGTCCAATGATAATACATAAGCGTAGACCTTGATGTTTTAAATAATTGCACCTTTAAAAATTCTACGCCAATGGAAGAAAAGGAGTTTGAGTATGAAATTTAGATTGTGCTACTCATTTACTTTAAAAAAGAAACTCGTGATAAGACTCGATTACTCTCATTGTTTTGACGAAATTTGCATTTTAGTAATTTTAGAATATAAACAATAATTATTAAAATACAAACTTTGTCAAAACCATGAGAGTAAATCGAGTGTTATCAAGGGTACTTTTTTGTAGCAAATGAGTACCCAATCCAAATTTCATACTCAAACCCCTTTTTTGCCATTGGCGTAGAATTTTTAAAGGTGCAATTATTTAAAAAAGCAAGTTCTACGCCTATGTATTATTATCGGACAAAATTTTATACGATAAAAAACATAAAAATGTACTTTTTTCATATCTTCTTCATTACCTCTAATCGAGACTTTTAACAAAAATAATCGATTCTTGCCATGTACGATTTTTTGAGGAATATTAATTATTTGCCTGTAATACGTATACAAAAACATTTATTGTTGGTTTCCATAGTTTCATCTAAAAAAAAATATTGTCAAGTTTTACCACCTAATCTCTTGTTAACGATTGAAAGTGTTCTATCTGACTCAATAATTAAAAAAACAAATGCGTGGTTTATTAATATGGCTATACAATATACCAATGCAGAATATACCGATATGTTACTGACATTAGGATTTTGTGAATGAAATGCTCGAGAGAGTGTCAGGGTGTACTCTGAAAGGTTTCCAAATCGTCGTGTACCTAGCCACCCAACTTTTGCTGCTGTTGAGACACGTCTACGGGAGACCGGTTCCTTTGCTCCCAACACTGTTGATAATGGAAGAGAACGTTTTGTAAGGATTTCTGAAGTTGAAGAAGACATTTTAGAACGTGTTGAAGAAGATCCAGAATTAAGCACCAGACGAATTGGAAGGGAACTAGGAGTAAGTAAAGATGTCCTTCATAAAGTGCTTAGAGAACTATTGTTATATCCATACCATAAGAAGCCAGTACAAGAAATATTAGTCCATGATCCTCAAATTCGTTTGGGTTTTTGTCGATTTGTTAATATGCAAAGAGAAAGAGATCCAAACTTTGTCAAGAAGGTTCTCTTTACCGATGAAGCGAGTTTTACAAGAAGAGGTATAACTAATACCCATAATGAACATGCTTATGCCGTTGAAAATCCGCATGCAATAAAGGTAAACCATTTTCAGCACGAATTCAAAATTAATGTGTGGGCTGGAATAATTGGTAATTTCATTGTTGGTCCTGTCATACTTCTACGAAGATTAACTGAAGAAAAGTATTTGGATTTTCTACAAAATACGTGCCAGATTTATTAGAAGATTTACCTCTCCAACTTCGGAGAGATATGTGGTTTATGCAAGATGGAGCTCCACCATATTTTTCTTTAAACGTTAGAAACCACTTGAATGAACAATATCCACACAAATGGATAGGCAGAGGTAATGACGCACCTGTAAACTGGCCACCACGTTCCCCAAACCTAACACCGATGGATTACTTTTTATGGGGACATCTGAAATCCACAGTTTACAGGGAACCTGTAGAAAATGAGGAACAACTCTGGCAACGTATTCAAGATGCAATAAACAATTTTAGAGATGATGAAGAAGTTATGGAAAGGATACATATTAATTTTCTACGACGTATAAATCTTTGTATGCGTGAAAATGGTGAACATTTTGAACAATTTTTGTAAAATCTCTATTTTGATTATGTTGTAAATAAATATTTTTGTGAAACCTATACATTCTAAATTATTAAAACAGAAATTTAGCGAAAACCATGAGAGTAATCGAGTCTTATCAGGAGTACCTTTTTTAAAGTAAATGAGTTGCGCAATCTAAATTTCATACTCAAACTCCTTTTCTTCCATTGGCGTAGAATTTTTAAAGGTGCAATTATTTAAAAAATCAAGTTCTACGCCTATGTATTATTATCGGACAAAATTTTAATACCGTTTTTTTGCCACATAAAACTCTACCTATATACCAAATTTCAGCAAAATGGCATATGCCGTTTTAAATTTATATGGGAAAAACGATTTAAAAATTGTAACTTCAAGGCCCTCTGGAGCCCAAACGAAGCAACTTTGTACTAAGGTAATTTTACTTAAATCGACTTATTTTGGTCTAAGGAATATGTGGTATGTTTTTGTAAAGACCTTTAATTCTGATAAACTGATACTATCTGCGGGAAAACAAAAAATACGTCTAGTCTAATCAACAAGTTCTAAATCGTGTTTTTGGGACATACTATTACGAAAATTATGTTCAATAGCTCATTCGATTCGGAATAATGTCTAGATCAATGTGTCAAGAAAAATTTTGCAGTGCATAAAAAATTGCAAAAGTTATAAACAATTAAACACCTCAAAAACATGGTGTTTGGTTTTTCGCCTATAGTTTGTAAACTATAAATAATTTTGGATTTTTCAAATAAGATTCTTAAGGAGGAGGAAATTTTCTATAAATAAGTTTTGACTCCCGAAACTGTACCTCCATTATTTATAATTTTAATTTAACGTTCAAAGTAGCCTTACGCGCGCCATTTTTAGGTTGCGCGCACGGCGTCGAAACTGAGTACGTTACATAAAATAATTTTTTTAAGTTAATAAAATTAAATTCAAAAATTTAACAAAACTACGGTGTATTCTAAACAGAGGAATTTATTCCCGTTGGAATTTTTCAAAAATAATCACATCCAGATGGATGGCTCAGCTGTTATCTTCGAGAACTGCAGAGACACAGATAGGGCAGGACACCATCTCCATCTGCACAACCAGAGGATGTCCACAAGGAGGAGTTATATCCCCACTAATGTGGAGCCTAATCGTAGACGAACTTCTATGCAGATTGACTGACCTCGGCATACCCTGTCAAGGTTATGCCGACGACATAGTCATATTTGCTAGTGGCAAGTTTAGTAATATCCTGTGCGATATAGTCCAAAGAGGACTAGAACATACCAAAAGATGGTGCCGTGAAGTGGGACTCAGTATAAACCCTACAAAAACAACACTAGTAGCCTTTTCAAGGAAAAGAAAACTTAACCTTAAAACCGTTAAATTAGACGGGATAGATATAGAATGGAAAAATGAAGTCAAATATCTAGGCCTAACCCTGGACAACAAACTTCTCTGGAACACACATGAGAAGGAAGTAGTAAATAAGGCCACAAAAGCCCTAATGGTATGCAGAAACATGGCGGGTAAACGATGGGGATGTAACCCAAACATACTGCGATGGAAGTATACTGCAATAGTGAGACCAATCATCACTTACGGGGCTATAGCCTGGAGTAACAGAACTAGTTTAGTTACTACGAGAGCTAATATCTCAAAAGTACAAAGACTAGCCTGTGTTTGCATTACTGGTGCAATGAGAACCTGTCCTACGGCCGCAATGGAGGTGATCTTAAACCTCACCCCTCTACATTTGATGATAGAGAATGTGGCAAAAAGGACACGATATAAAATGATCAGGAGCGGAGTTATCAGACGAAAGTCTACTTGCTTCAGGACTAAAGATACCTGGGACATGCCCCAGGATGAAATGCAAAAGAAGTACAGTTTTGTGAAAAACTTCAAAACCACAGAGCTGGGCTGCAAGAAAGAATGGCGCCAAGAATCCATCGCGCTTGCAACCGAAAGACGTGCTATTCAGTGGTACACGGACGGTTCCAAAACCATAGAAGGAACGAATAGGAGTGTATGGGCCGAGAACCAAGCACTCCGAAAGCTTGGGAAAATACCCAAGCATCTTCCAGGCGGAAATTCACGCCATCGAGAAGTGTATCCAGTTTAACATCGAGAGAAACTATCATAGACAAGAGATTATCATCATGTCCGATAGTCAAGCAGCCATCAAAGCGCTGAGTTCTTACGTAATCAGCTCAAAAATGGTATGGAGATGCCTAGAACAATTGAATGAGCTAGGCGAGAAAAATAGAGTTACTCTCACTTGGGTCCCGGGACATAACGGGGTACAGGGTAACGAGATTGCAGATAGTCTTGCAAGGAAAGGGGCTCAAACACCCTTTGTAGGACCTGAGCCGTTCTGCGGTATCAGCAGTAACATAATATTAGAAGAGATTAAAAAAGAATTGGGTAGTAGAAGAACCGATAATTGGAACAATCTCTTGGGGCTGAGACAGGCCAAGATACTTCTGGGTGAATATAACCAAAAAAGATCGGAAGCCTGCATCTGCCTGAGCAAGAACAGGCTACGTATTGTAACAGGGATCCTTACCGGGCACTGCCGACTAAAAGGACACCTAAGTAAACTGAGAGTAGTAGAGGATAGTGAGTGCAGATTCTGTGAGGAGGAGGACGAAACCTCCATTCACATCCTAACTGAATGTGTAGCACTCCAGAATCCAAGGGCACTATATCTAGGAGGATATCAAATATAATAGGGAGACTTATCTAACTTGAAGCCACTTCAAATCCTACACTTCCTTGAGAAAATAGGATTGGAAGGGTCGCTATAGGCATTGAGACATTTCCTTAGTGCAGTGGCGACAGAAGGGGGCACAATAGATCTTTTAGGTCGCAGTGTATTAACACCCCATTATCATCATAACATAAGAAGGGGGTTACACCCAACAAATATAAGTTTTTTGGAATTATCTAATTGTGATATGTCTGCATTCAGTGAATAGACACTTCGCAATGAAACACCCTGTATATCATCAATAATTAAAATGAGTTGTTTGGTTTAAAATTATTCGTATCTTCCTATAATATTAACACGCCATTAAACCACCAGTAGGCTGTGATTACTAACGAGTTAATTCGCCAAATGATGACGTAAACGTGTCATTCTTATAGTAATTAGGCCCTACCTATAAATGTAGATTTCCTATAAATGTTACATTTTAGTTGGTTATAAGTAAGATTAGCCATCGAGCCTTAATCTATCACGTTAAATGTTATACAGTCGGTATGTCTGTTATGCCTTTGTGTCGTCTTGTCCACAATGGGCACGTCAGCTTCTCACAGTCAATGGGTCCAATTAAATTTAAGGTATTTTTAAATTGAACTACGAGCACGATCGGTGTCTGGGCTTAATACGTTCGGCATTCGAATTTTCGACGATTACAACGGCATAAAAATGTGTTTGGCTACGTTCGACTTTGTTGTCCGAGGTTTTTTTTTTAATTAAATTTTATTGTCTCCGCCTGATGTTTTGTTTTAAATGCTTCAAAGCGTTTACAGCGGAAAGCTAATGAAAAATCTAGAAAAAATATAGTAATATTATTTTGTAATAAATGGTAATATAGAAACTAATGTGTTAAATTTTTTAAAACTTGCCACATATGTTTTAAGGACTTCTTATTATTACTAATTTCATTTTTGTAGTAGTCAGTTTTCGCAATTTTTATTAGATCATTTAGTTGGTTTCTGTATATTTTGAATTCTTTTAAGGCTTGTGTATTGTTTGATTGTTGTTAAACTGTTTTCTATGAAAAATTCTCAATATTAATAGATTTTACTAAACCATGTGTAATCCAAGGACTACGTTTGAAATGAGAACGGTTAATCTTTATTACCCAGCTGCTTGAGTTTACATATTTTACATATTTAGTATTAAAAATATCGGTCAATTTCATAACATATATGAAGGAATAAATATCTATTCAATTTTCCTGTGATAATATTTTATGTAATGAATTGTAATCATATCGATTGTATTTTGGCAAAAGGGCGAATATGCCAATTTTTACAAAATTGATGAGATTAATACGTTTTCAGATAAAATATAACGTTCTATGCGATGTAGCAAAAGGGCGAATTTTTATATCTAAAAACAAACATTTTATTTAAAAAAAACTATAAAACCACTGGGCGAATATAAAAGTAACACCACACCAAAAAGACGAACGTACGTATCAATGGGCGTGTTTAGTGAAATTAAAAAATATATTTTTCTAAAATCTAGCACAAAATCTAATGAAAAAATATTTTTTGAAATTTTTCTCTTTTCAAATTTTCATACAAGAATTTCTTAAAATTCAAAAAATCAAGCAAATTTAAAACGCGCCTAATGAAGCCTAAAATCTGATTGGCCAATTTATAACCTTCCAAACAATAGTGGATGTTTTTTTCTTGTTGCCGCTTCCTAGAAAGAATTATTGAAATTACGGATAACCGACAATTTAAAGGTTAAGATCGTATAATTTAAAACAAAAACATATATATTAAAACTTAAAGAATAATTGGTTAAATTCAGTTTTTATGAAGCGACTTACTATTTCAATTAACTTTTCTTCTTAATCGAAATGTTATTCAAATCATAATCGCCATATCGCAAAATATTTCCTCTGAATCTGGCAACGTGGTTTCATCACTGCGTCTAATGTCTAAAATACTAACATCGTTTTCGATTGCGAGATTATTTTGATTTATTTTAAAATGGCCAAAGTACAAACAGGATTAAAAGAAGAATCTTTATACAACTTACCCAAGGTGGATTCTAACATGATTAATGATTTTTATATAAATAATATAAAGTTTATTGACTCTGAAATTCGCAACATAAGTACAATTTCTACGCTCCAAATCTTTCTAGAATTATTGTTTTTAAAGAGATTTGTATTTAACAAAGAAACATTTTTTTATTATACAAACTTACTAACTACTTACTATTGCTAATTTTTTCTATTCTATTGTAGGTCTTCCAAGGAAGTTTACTATTATATGTTCGGTTACCATTTGTAACATTAAAGCTAGAATTAAACCACAACACAAAAAGTTTATAGCGTTATTCAGTAATAAATGAACAATAGAAAAAAGTCATATCTTGTAAATTCACATAATATTCTGCATTTGAAGGTAATTTAAGTTAATGTCTATATGAATAAGCTTAATACGGAATAAATGATTTTATACAGATTCTTTTTTTTTTAAGGTGGGTGTATAGTGTTGCTTTCTTGTTGTGGCTTCTGAACACCATCGAAGTGAATAACCTTCCACCGCATCAACATTTGCTATTGAAAAAGGCCACTGTTGTCAAAAGTTTAAAGTGTGCTTTTTATAAATAATAAGAGTATATAGATTTAAATCGAATGCAAAGTGACCAGAAAATTACACTTTTATATTCAACTGCAAATGTTGCTTTCTAATAAACAATGGGTTTCTGTGGGGAATATCCAAATTTTGAAATTAATAAGGACGTTCAAATAATAGGAGTTTATTTTTCCTGAACAAGAACCAAATGATATGAAGCCGGCAAATATTTTTTGAAATTGTTATATATTTATAATGAATTCAAATAAAAATGAGTTTTGTTCATTTCTTCATATTTATTTATTTATTTATTTATTTATTACCTATTATATTACCGTTAACCGAGACATTGACAGTTTACTGTATATGTATTCTGCCATCATAAGCAAAACCCCAGTAACTACGCAAACTATAGAATGGAGATATTTGCAATAAAAGAAATTATTAGTGCCAACATTTTCATCAGTGGTACCAATATAGCTGCATTTGTTGAATCAAAGACAATTTTTGGATAATGCTTTGACCTAGCTAAAAATAATTTTATTTTTGTTCTTTGTGCTGGCTCGTGTTTTAAAAGGTTTTTGCTACAAAAGTGTTAGTTATGGCGTAGAATTAAGTTTAGAGGATAAACTAAATATATACATTGTCCACATACATCTACCTCGAAACATTTTTCTATAGATATTCATTGAAAACGAAAATACTGAAAAATTTAAATTTAGTACTTTTCCATTACGGTCCATTTTAGAAAAATTATGTAAAAACAAAAATTATAGAGATCGATATCGCAAACAACTTTTAGTTCAACAATTAATATTAGAAGTAACTTTTATTTGAATAATTTTCTTCTCCAAACATAAATAATAGATATATTCCATAAAATATAAAAACGGCCTTCCATAAAGTACCCTCCCAAATGTTCTGACTTTGTCCAAAATCTAATCATTTCACGTCAGGCCGAAATAAACCTTAAGTTTAAAATTTTATGTTTTTTTCTTTATCCGTTTTTGAGTTTTCTTCAAAATTCGAAATTTACACATTTTCTCAAATAGCTCGAATACGGTCCATTTTAGAGAAATTATGTATAGAATTATAGAGAATTATATTACAAATAACTTTTATTTGAACAATTTTTATAAAAAATGATTTTTTTTTACATTTTTTCAAATTTCTCGAATACGGACCATTTTAAGAAAATTTTGTATGAAACAAAAATTATAGATAATTATATTGGAAGTAACTTTTATTCAAAGAATTTTCTTCTCTAAATGTAAATAACAGATATATTCTATAAAATATAAAAATGATCACCTATAAAGTACCCCCCAGATGTTCCGACTCTGCCCAAAATCTAATCAGTTTATAAGACGCTGGAATAAAGCTTAAGTTTAAAATTTGATGTTTTTCTGTGTATCGGTTCATGAGTTATGCGACATACAGATACACACACACACACACACCATACACCACACACCATACACCACACACCACGCACACCCCCCCCCCCTCACACACACACACACACACACACACCCACGCACGCACGCACGCACGCACGCACGCACGCACGCACGCACGCACGCACGCACGCACGCACGCACGCACGCACGCACGCACGCACGCACGCACGCACGCACGCACGCACGCACGCACGCACGCACGCACGCACGCACGCACGCACGCACGCACGCACGCACGCACGCACGCACGCACGCACGCACGCACGCACGCACGCACGCACGCACGCACGCACGCACGCACGCACGCACGCACGCACGCACGCACGCACGCACGCACGCACGCACGCACGCACGCACGCACGCACGCACGATCGCACGCACGCACGCACGCACGCACGCACGCACGCACGCACGCACGCACGCACGCACGCACGCACGCACGCACGCACGCACGCACGCACGCACGCACGCACGCACGCACGCACGCACGCACGCACGCACGCACGCACGCACGCACGCACGCACGCACGCACGCACGCACGCACGCACGCACGCACGCACGCACGCACGCACGCACGCACGCACGCACGCACGCACGCACGCACGCACGCACGCACGCACGCACGCACGCACGCACGCACGCACGCACGCACGCACGCACGCACGCACGCACGCACGCACGCACGCACGCACGCACGCACGCACGCACGCACGCACGCACGCACGCACGCACGCACACACACACACACACACACACACACACACACACACACACACACACACACACACACACACACACACACACACACACACACACACACACACACACACACACACACACACACACACACACACACACACACACACACACACACACACACACACACACACACACACACACACACACACACACACACACACACACACACACACACACACACACACACACACACACACACACACACACACACACACACACACACACACACACACACACACACACACACACACACACACACACATACACGTTTTTACGTATTTATGGCAACGCATGCTATATCCTCCATTGTGGCGCTTTGTAAAATATTCTTACCGTTAATGGCTCCTATTCTGAGGATTGCATAACTCTACTTATTTTGTTTTTACCCTCCGTAGTTTAGAATTTATAACAGAAAATGATTTATGGCATCAGTCGCCACTATTGGGTAAGGGTAAACGGGTTGCCTTAAATATGTATATATGAAGAAAGTGTGTCTCTAAGGTGCCATTAATATAGTTCTACGGGATCTGTGTGAATTGCGATGTTGCCAAATTAACAAGTTGCCACAATCATTGACAAATCGGTTTGAGATGTACGTAATAAAATTATTACCTTCATATTTTCAAAATTTATTAAAATCTTAATAAAATTATAAGCTTTCTCAAATTAGCTAAACATAGTCATTTTCTTTTGATTCTTATCAATTTGATTTTTACGCAATATGTTATATTCTTCCATGGTCTCGAGGATAATAGAGGATATGTTACGAGACATTTTTCTTATTTTTGTTTGTAGGTACAATATTGTTTTTTATATTTACTTTAAAAAATGTCAGAACTGCTTGTATTTTATCTCTTGACCATGGTTGTGGGTTTCTTTCTTTGTTTCTTTCTAAAGAAGATTATACGAAAATGAAAAGTCGGTGTTTTTTAGAGATTAATTTTTAGAATAAATATAAATTTCCGTTTCCAAAATGGATGAGGTAGACAAATTGATTAATTACTCGAACCATTTTATCGACTGATGTACAGGTATGGAAATTTAAACGCGAAACCTTTATTTTACAATAAATTGGACTAGGTTCACTTACCGTCTTCAATAGATTTAGCTTTGATGGTCCGCGTTTAAAGCTTTATGACTGCATACTGAAAGAAAGTGTGTACAGGGTGAGCAAATTTCGATGTTTTAATAGAGAATTTAGTTAACTATAAATGGTATGGAAAAATGGACCGCCCATCCTCGATTTACATTTTTGAGAAAACATTTTTAGAAAATGGCTATTGTCTTTTGTTTTTAAGTTATAAACAAAAGTTCGTTTCTTCAAATTTTCATTATATGGCATTATCTCGCTTACTTATAAAAGTGAAAGAAAATAATGACAACAATATTTAGAAAAAACTTAAAACAGTAAAAACGTATTTGTTAAATTTCTTGATATTTTTGTTAAAAGTTTGGTTTAAATTAAATGTCATTGGAACCAAAATGACATCATACTAAAATAGTTAACAGTTAACATTGAAAATAGTCCAAGGGACGCTAAATTGGTGATTTTGACCGTATATCTGCTCTGCGAGGATCGACAAGCAAAAATGTAGCACAAATGAAATGATTTATTTTTAACGAATTGCATTGAATTTTTACCTTTGTGAAATATCTGAATCTGTAAAGTTTGGATGATGGGATGCCTTACGACACTTAGGCGTCTTTGGGCCCATTGTACATCCTAAGTTGTGAGGCATCTCCTAGCTCCTGAGCCAGCCTACAGATTTGATGTAGTTGACAACGTCGTCAAGAGGTGCTTCTTTTATATCGGCCGGTGTTAGCCAATTCTCGCCAAAAACAAATGTTTTAATAATAAGAGCGTCGGGCAATATTTAAGGTGGATTCATATTCTTACTCACATCCTCTACCGAGTGCGGATTCTAACAGCCCTATTCTGTGGGGATGTTTCCGTACTTGGCACATGTCTAGTTATAGTCAAGTATGTATTTTCTCTGTCAGGATAACTTAAAAGCTCCCTAGCAACTCTGCAGATTCTTGTTTCATTCCATCTTTCTTTTGTGAAGTATAACTTAAGCCTAAGCACGTCGTAGAAAACGAAGAAGTTCTTCACGTGTCTCATTTTGATTAGGATTTTAAAAAATTTATGTGAAAATATTTAGGCCCTTTACCTCTTACGCCTACCCATGTAGCAATCCTCCTTCACTTTTCAAGCAAGTATAAAAAAATATTTAAGTCGTCTACCCCTTAAGCCTGTACGTGTAAAAATATTTGGAATCTTTACACCCTTAATCTTACGCATGTACAAATATTATTAGGAAGGATTGTTTATCTTTTTGATCCCAGTATATCAAATTTAGATATTAAAATTCAATTTGAATCCTTCAAAATATGTTTAAAAAACTTTAAATAATTTGGTTTAAAAGAATAACAAATTCACAGTCAACAAGCAGTAAATTCACTGTCCATGCCGCAGTGCATAATAGTATATTATTAAACGAGCAATTTATGGTAGCCATTATTCACGCAAGTCACCCGAGTGAATAATGGCCATAAATTGCGAGTATAATACTATACTTTGGCCACGACCATTATGGTTTCTTTATTAAATAAAAGTTAAGTGTAGAATGGAAAGTCTTTATTAAACATAGGTAACTAACTGTTGTTTTTTCTACTTTTCAATTTTTTGATTTTTCGATTTTCGATTTTTTGATTTTTCGATCTAGAAAATATCGTTATGAAAAGTATCGCCTATCTTTAGTTATCTACCGGAATGTTCCAAAATTACAAAAGCGTGAATTATCATAATTCACTCCGTGATATATGGGTACTATATGCTTTTAGTTAGGAGGTAGAATATTGATTTATTATTAAGTGGTCGTGGACAAAATAAGCTCTATATGAAATGCACTACATTTTAAAATACTGATATTTAAAGTACATACTAAAGTTCAAACGAAAATTCAAAAATGTCAATAGGGTTATCAGCTTCAATGCTTTAATTAAATACAAACCGTAAGTGGTCAGACTACAACTCGTTGTAGAGTTATCTTTATCGTACATATATACATACGCACAGATGACTAGACAATAGCTTTTCGCATTTTCTTTCATAAAGTGTTCTGAAATGAGAAGAAAAGTATTAGAAAGTGTGAGTAACAATTTTTTTTTTCAGCACGATTACCACGAATATTACAAATATTTACTTTCGATTAAAGTTCATGCATATTAAGCGTGTGAAAAAATTGAAAGCTGTAGGAAAAGCAATGATCATGCTCATATAATTTTTCTGATCTCAATGTATGTAGATGTTATATTTTTAAACAAAACTTTAAAAAGGTATATTTAGGATGGGCATTGAAGAAAAAATACCGAAACCGGTACTGGAATTTTGGCAATAATTCCTTAGCGTGTACTACTTAGTACTCACAGATGTACTATATATTTTCTAATTCTGATAGCTGATCTATGTCTACAAAAAAAAAAAATGTTAACCAAAATTCATAGATCACACCGTCGCTCAGTAAAAAAAAAATAAAAAAATATTTAACAGCTATTTATAACTCACCTTGTGCGTCGTACAATAATATAACAGCTTTCTTCTAAAATTTTGTAAAAAAATATAGGTAACCCAACTCATCTACTTGATAAGTAACAAATTAAAAACCGCAATAATTATATTATTCATTAGAAAATAAAATGATATATTAAGGATATGAATAAAGAAACTAAGGTATAAAGCTACAGTTTAAGGAATTATAAAAGTTTAAAATTGTGGCAACGCAATTCTGGCAGGTGCCACAACAGAGGTTAATGCACACACTAGTTGCCATAAGTATAGTGGAACATACACACACACACACACACACACACACACACACACACACACACACACACACACACACACACACACACACACACACACACACACACACACACACACACACACACACACACACACACACACACACACACACACACACACACACACACACACACACACACACACACACACACACACACACACACACACACACACACACACACACACACACACACACACACACACACACACACACACACACACACACACACACACACACACACACACACACACACACACACACACACACACACACACACACACACACACACACACACACACACACACACACACACACACACACACACACACACACACACACACACACACACACACACACACACACACACACACACACACACACACACACACACACACACACACACACACACACACACACACACACACACACACACACACACACACACACACACACACACACACACACACACACACACACACACACACACACACACACACACACACACACACACACACACACACACACACACACACACATACACACTACACACACACACACATCACACATACACACACAACACATACACATACACATACACATACACATACACATACACATACACATACACATACACATACACATACACATACACATACACATACACATACACATACACATACACATACACATACACATACACATACACATACACATACACATACACATACACATACACATACACATACACATACACATACATACACATACACATACACATACACATACACATACACATACACATACACATACACATACACATACACATACACATACACATACACATACACATACACATACACATACACATACACATACACATACACATACACATACACATACACATACACATACACATACACATACACATACACATACACATACACATACACATACACATACACATACACATACACATACACATACACATACACATACACATACACATACACATACATACACATACACATACACATACACATACACATACACATACACATACACATACACATACACATACACATACACATACACATACACATACACATACACATACACATACACATACACATACACATACACATACACATACACATACACATACACATACACATACACATACACATACACATACACATACACATACACATACACATACACATACACATACACATACACATACACATACACATACACATACACATACACATACACATACACATACACATACACATACACATACACATACACATACACATACACATACACATACACATACACATACACATACACATACACATACACATACACATACACATACACATACACATACACATACACATACACATACACATACACATACACATACACATACACATACACATACACATACACATACACATACACATACACATACACATACACATACACATACACATACACATACACATACACATACACATACACATACACATACACATACACATACACATACACATACACATACACATACACATACACATACACATACACATACACATACACATACACATACACATACACATACACATACACATACACATACACATACACATACACATACACATACACATACACATACACATACACATACACATACACATACACATACACATACACATACACATACACATACACATACACATACACATACACATACACATACACATACACATACACATACACATACACATACACATACACATACACATACACATACACATACACATACACATACACATACACATACACATACACATACACATACACATACACATACACATACACATACACATACACATACACATACACATACACATACACATACACATACACATACACATACACATACACATACACATACACATACACATACACATACACATACACATACACATACACATACACATACACATACACATACACATACACATACACATACACATACACATACACATACACATACACATACACATACACATACACATACACATACACATACACATACACATACACATACACATACACATACACATACACATACACATACACATACACATACACATACACATACACATACACATACACATACACATACACATACACATACACATACACATACACATACACATACACATACACATACACATACACATACACATACACATACACATACACATACACATACACACACAGACATCATCGCGAAAATAGTCAAAACTGATTCAGGGGACCTTAAAACGTAAAAATCCGTCGAAAACTCGAGGTCGAAAAAAATCATGATTCCTATACTTTCCTTATATCTGTATACAGATAGGAAAGTAAAAATGATACTAAGCGGCTTAGCGAAAACAAATAAGCCATTACGCACAAGAAACGCAGGAACATTATCTGGACCCATACTCATATTTTTCTTGATTTGCTTAATTGACTCGATTATATTTTCCTCGGAAATCTTGGGCATTACCAAAGCGTGGTTGGGAGAAATAATAATAAATAAGGGGGTATTAGCATTTACAGGGCTGTCTAAAAATAAGTTCTAAAATAGTCGGCAAAAGCAGATGCAATAGCGACACTAGTTTCTAAATGAATGCCATTATAACACATATTGGCTTGTAGTGAATTACTTTTTTTTTTTTGAATTATAGAACGACCAAAAATTCTTTGGATTTATTGTTAGTTCAGCTTCGACGTGGGCCAGATAGTTTTGATGTGCAGTCATATTATCAGCTTTAAAAACATACCTCAAACGTGTCTGTATTTATTAAGATCATCATCACCTTTCGTTTTCTGTATTTTTTTCAAGCTTTATTTTTTAAATTCAACTTGTGAATTAAAGGACCAGTAAACCAGATGGGGTATGTTTTATAACAAGGTTTCTTCTTTGGTACATGTTGATCAAGAACAATATATAATTGATTATAAAATAGGTTCAATGCTTTATCAACGTTTTAAATATTACGTAGAAATGTCCAGTCGATCAATAATAAGTCTCTATAAAGGGCAACAAAGTTAGCTTTTTTAAAGTTGTAAGCAAATGCATTAAATACTGGAGTTTTAATAGTATAGTTTTTATAGTTTATTTCGAATGCCAACGCGAGATGATATCTGTCTGCTGGATATACCAAAACATTATTGGTCTTTTGGACTGAGCATGAAGCAGTTGAGAAAATTAAATCTAAAAATCGCATGTCACAGTTAGTAATGTTATTGTATTGTGTAAGCTCGAAAATATTACAAAGATTATTTAACGATTGCATTCTGGTAGAAACATCTGTATTTTTTTTGTTTTTCGGTAAAATCCATCCTGGACACGCTCTTTGCGCGAATTGGACTTAAACCAACTAAAAAACCACCTCCTCTGAAAGAGCTGAACAGGAACCGCCATGGTGGCATATTTTCTGGGCAGCTCTGGTCTTTGCATTTACTCGTTCTTACTGCCTACCTTCCTCTGCTTTTGTCTTCAGTATCGTTTTTATGTACTGGAGTACTATCTGCCATTTACCCCTCGTTTGCAACATTTCTTTCAAGAAATTGTCTGCTCCTAGTATTACCCCTAGCTGGATGTGTGTCCGTTGACTTTGTAGCGACCATCTAGGGCATTCGAACAAAGTGTGTGGTACTGGGTCTGAGGCTCCGCAGTATACGCAGTCTTCTGTATCTGCTTTTTTAAACCTGTGCAGGTATTTTTTAAACACTCCATGGCCTGTGAGTATCTGAGTAGAAGTCTGTGTACCGGTACTTGCAGTTTAACCACTTCTGCAGGTCTGGTATTAGTGCCTTCGTTCTCTGCGTGACCCCTTCTGTCTGCTCCCATTCGTTCTGCCACATCTCGAGGGTGCGTTGCCTCTCTTCCTTTTTGGCTCTGTCATCAGTTTCTCTCCTAAGGTGTAAACAGAATATTTCCCTTACCATCAGGTGTATAGGAATAACCCCAGCCACGACATTTAAGGCGACTGTTGATGCAGTTCTGTAGGCGCTGCAGGTTCGCAGTAGGCAGAAGTATCTGTATTGACTCAATGGAGTCAAATAAAACTTCATATTCTGGAACCGATGTATGAGGCGCCATATAAATAATAATTATGTAAGAGATTTAAAGAAAAATATATGCTCTGCAAATTAAAATATATTATCAATATGTTTAATTCCAGAGAATAAGATACAGTCGAAATATATATCGATCATTGATAAAGTTATGCATTTGTTGGTAGCCAGTAAGACCCCTCCACCTTTACTAGTGTTCAGGAAATTAGGATCTCGATCTTTGCGACATACATTATATTAATCTAAATTAAAAATTTCGGGTCAACAAACGAAATGTTTAACCAGGTTTCGGTTAGTATTTTAGCATCATATTGTGACGTAATGGATCTGTAGTTAATATAGAAATCTGAACTTTTTTCTCGTAAGCTTCAACAATTTTGGTAATAAATACTGAGTGACTTTTACAAGTTCTCAATGGCATATTAATAATATTGACTGTACGTTTTGCGCGCGAAACGTATCTTTGTTGCTATTTTATATTTAAGATTGAGGACCTAAAGGAATTCAGGGTACTGACGTAAATCGAATAATTTCTATCCCAGACAGCATGATCAACATTGACTTTGTTGATTCCCTCCTGCTTATTATAGTTAACACAATTAGAACAGGTAAACTTTTGCTCATTACAGTTCTGTATTTTGTGACTTAGAGAGTACTTCGGACATGTGTAGCAGGTAGCAGAACAATTTTTAGAGAAGTGGTGGAAGTTGCAACATTTGTAACAACGCCGTAAATCAATAGCATCAAAGACACTACAAGAATCATAAGCAACACAAACATGATTAAAGTTGAAGGTGGTAGCCATGTGTGAGTTATAAGTTCAAAAAGGTAAATCAAACGAGGGTGGTCCTTAGGATCTCACAAGTACCTCTATCCATTGAAAACTACAATAGAGAACTTAACACAATAAAAAACATAGCTCATCTACACAATTATGATCACAGTTTAATCGATAAAATGTTGAGTAAAAAACAAAATAGAATTATTCAAAATACAACATTTATAACTAACCCTATACCTGTAGAGGCTATCATTAGTAAGTATATGTCACTTACCTATATTGGAAATATTTCTTATAAAGTCTCCAATATCCTCAAAAATCACTTCAAAATTTCTTTTAAATCCTCCAACTCAATTAGTAACTTTTTCATCAAGAATAAAGATAAAGTGGACATCATGGATCAACCAGGCATATATGAACTCAGTTGTAAGTCTTGCCCAGCCAAATATGTAGGTAGAACCTTTCGTAACTTTAGGACTAGACTTAAAGAACATTTAAGATGTTTGAATACTGCCACAATCGGCTTCTCACATTTTGCCACCCATCTAGTAGAGTCCAATCACGATTTTGACTCAGGGGATGGCTTTAGGGTACTCCACATTTGCCACAACAAGTTGATATTGAATAATTTGGAGAACCTAGAAATATTTAGATTAAGAAAAAGTAACAATGCATTATCACTAAACTCACAAGTTTTTTCCGAATCCACACCCACGTTCTCAGGTCTTTTTTAAAAATCTACGTTTCCCTTAAATTACCCCCCCCCCCTTTTACTTTAAAATTTCCCTATGAAATTCTATTAGTTATACTTATCTTATTCCTTATTTTTATTCTGTCTCCTTTTCCATTTTCATTTTTCAGCACATTACTTCAAAAAATAATTAACCAAATCAATAGTTTTTTCTCTCTTTTCATTTTAACACCATTTCCTTTTCCGTTGATTGTTACCAACTTCTTAATTTGAATATTCGTACATCTAAAATTATTTTCCAACGCTAATGCTAGACTCTACTTTTAACAATAATAATTTATTTATTTCATTTTGTTCATTACGTACAAATTCAAACAATTCATTTTATAAACCTATATTATTATTAAGAAACATTTATTTTTTTCGCCAACGCCATCTATTAGCCGATGGTCAAAATATTTAAATTTGACAACCTCTAAACTGTTATCTTAAATATTAGAATGGTTAATTCGTCTATTTATATCTTGAGGGCGTTAATCAGTATATTTAATCTAAATAAAATTTAATTCCTGTAGAATTATAAACACTTGTCCAAGAACCCATTTTAGTGCTTGTAGGGTTTAAAAAGTTTTTAAATTTGTTTGTCTTAATTGTTCGTCCGTTCGTGAAATATTTTAATAATTTTAATTAATAGTTTTAGACCTACTTTTGTTTATGTGTTTTGACATCAACTTTTTGTTGCAACTATTGTTTTTTATATTTTTTATGTATTTTAAAAAATACTCGCATACTTGTTTTTACACCGACCCTGGGATAATTCTCTTAGCTTAGTCTTAAATAGACGAGTAATTACGGGTGAGTTCTTGATATTTGACAACTTTCATATTAAAATGTTTAAACCCACTTTATTAGTTATGAGCTCATTCGTTTTTCCTCTCTATTTTTAGACCTTACCTGATGATGAGGATCTGATCCTCGAAACCGGTCGTAATAAAATACTCTTGTGAGATCCTAAGGACCACCCTCGTTTGATTTACCTTTTTGGACAAACATGATTAACTTTAATGAATCTTTCATAAGTATCTACGAGCCCTAACACAAAAATGTTCGGACATCAACTGATTTTGCTAAAAAGTTTGAACATTTTCTTAAGGGATGCAATATCCATATGTTTTTCATTCATAAGACATAATATGTATTGTGTACATCATATTTATGAAATTGTTTTCAAATAAACTAATATTGATTAATAAAACTAAACTAATGTTGATAAAAATGCTATATTTGCTGACACATAAATGTTCGGACATGTTAGTAAAACAAATAATAGCAAGCCATGGAAAGAAAAAAAGTTTTTCTATTTTGACATTTTAACTTGAGAATTAATTCGATTATCAACTGGCTCCAAAATGTGGCGTGGTAAAGCAAGAAATGGTGCAATTAGAGAATTAATAGTAAACCTGTTTAACCAAGGAAAAACCTTTCGGGATATTTCTAAACAAATAAATGTCGCAAAGTCCACGGTGTCAGATATTGTGAAAAAATAGGGAGAAACGGGTTCAACTTAAATTTCAAGACATGGTGCTGGTCGGCCACGCAAAGTTACTTCCCGAATGCAAAGATCTCTTGTTCGGATTTGTAAAACTGATCACCGTATAGGTACGTTTCCTATGGAGCGGGTGACGCGCGCGGCTGCCGCACAGCGTCTGACGTCTAGTACTGTTCCTATGACAATATATTTTACCGTTTCTTTTCGAGCGTCAGACGCAAGCGTCAAACGCTTTGGACCGCGGCCAGAGCGGACGTGTATTACTTTATCGACAAAGTGAGGTTAAATACATTTAGTAAAGCAGAGCCCTAGCGCTCCGGTAACGCGAAAAAGTTCGGCACGCATGCGCGAGTATTTAGTAGTGTATAAACGCAACGGCAGGTGTGGGCCCCAAACCTGCGCGGCGACGTATAAACGCTGTTATATCGCGCGCAGTGACGCAAACAGTTCCCGGCAGTGACCCTGTGCGCACGCATACTAAAAGTGAGTATTTGCTATTGAACTAATTATTAGTCAAACAAAATTGACACTTTAAAAATAACAAAATTGCCACCAAACAATATTCGAACAAATAAAACCAGTGCAGTGATCGTTGTGACATCCGCTGCCCTTCCTCGGGGCTCCGCAGCGGGTGCGGCGAAAACACCGCAATAGTTTATAAGGCTGATTCTTGCTCGCAGGAATCAGCCTTTTTTATAACCTTGGATCATTCCACTAACTTTTTTTACTTATTTTTCTTACTTATATACCGGACCTTTCTACATACTTTTTAAAATGTCGGAAACAAACGGGACCGCGAATTCAGACGCAACCGGAACAAATCTTGACGGCTCTTTCAAACCCCAGAAAAACCTGCCCAAATCACCCACAGGTTCGGATACTAGCTACGTAAAAAACAAGAGAGGAGATAGGGAATCCACCGACATGGAATTCGAGGAATCAGAACACGAAGACAGGCCTAAACATAAAAGGGTTAAACACCACCGAGGCGAAGAAGTGAGTGAAATTATACGAACCATCCAAATCGCCTCCAAAAGCATTGAGACCGCTACTAGTAGAGTAACGGCTGACAGAAAACTGGCCTTCTCACGACCCGAACAGACGCAGGTTCAAACAAACATGTCCGAAATCAATAGCAGCATCCAGAAATTGCTGGGACTCTTGTACATACAAGAGAAGAAGATAAATGAGCTTTATACGGAGCTCCAAGGAAAAAATAGGCAACCTGAACACCACACAGAAGTAGAAAACTAATCAATAAATTAACACAGGACATCAACGAAAAACTGGAGGTAATAAAAACTCAAAAACCAAAAGACAAAGTAAGCGCCCCATTAACACCGGAACCCACCCAGACAACAGAAAGGTCGTATGCCCAACTGGCCACCGTGCCACAAACAGACAGAAAACCACCAGCCGAATGGAAATCACCGGTGGCAACCAAACCGGTCAGCTATGACACGGTCATAAAAATAAAGGAAGGTGATAATGGGGACCCAATAACGGAACTAAAAAAAGTGCTCACCTCCAAAGATGTAGAAAAATTCCAGATCAGACGTACACAAACGGCAGTCGTGATAAACACTAAAACAAGGGAGGAGCAAAAACACCTACTTAAAAAACTGGAAAATGTCGAGAAAATCACTGCAAAAGATGGGACACGAACCCAATCACCAATGATTTTAATTACGGGTGTACAAAAAGGAAAGTCCGAAGAAGAATTACTGAGCAACATAAAACAAGAAAACGAAGACTTAGACGAACTCTTCGGACAAAGAATGGAATCAGAACTAAAGCGACTAGGAGCAAGAAATTGCAAAAATGTTTTCAAAGAAAATATTATTGTATCGGAACCATCAGACATCATTAAACATATATTGAAAAAAGGCTTCATCTACATGGACCTAATGAAGTACTACGTCGAGGAGCACATATCGGTGTCGATGTGCTTCAAATGCTGTAGGTTCGGGCACTCGGCTAAATTGTGTAACTACGCCATCGACGTGTGCTACAAGTGCGCGCAAAGACATAGCGGCGCGACATGCCAATCCGGCAAAGTGGAGTGTATAAATTGCGGGCGGTTAAACCTCAATCCGCGTAACCATGAGGCACGGGATTCGAATTGTCCATTGTACAGGCGCAAAATGGAGGAAGCCCGACGATCTATAGCTTACTAAAGAACTTAGTAAGTGGAAGGTTCTTCAGATCAATTTAGGGAAAGGTAAGAGAGCAACTGATCAACTAATACAACATGCTACAAAACAGGATATGGACATAATATTTATTCAAGAACCTTACCCAAACATGACATCCCCAACAACATACAACATGACAAGACCACACAAAGACGCAAAAGTGGTAACCCTAATAAAAAGTAACATACAACAAACACTAGTATACACACAAATGATGGACAAAAACACATTAACAATTAACATACAGACAAACAAAAAGACATACACATTAATAAACATCTACGACGAACCCGGAGGAACAGAAAACAAAAGACTTAACAAACACAAGACAAAAATACAACAAATCAAAAACCCACTGATAATCGCGAGGGACCTAAACGCCAAAAACTCGACATGGGGAGGCAACGAAACAGACAGACGCGGACAAGAAACAATGGACTGGACAGCACAACACGGACTGAAAATTGAGAACGACTACGACAGCCCATCGACCTTCAGAAACGACAGAGGTAAGAGCTGGGTAGACATGATAATAACACAGGACATTATTATACAAAACTGGCGCAAGTATCAAATGACGAAACACTTAGTGACCATGCATACATAACATATGAAATACAAACGGAAAACAAAACAAAGAAAAACGACCAGAAGAGAAAACTTTACGACTACAATACAATGAACATTACCAAAATACAAACAGAAACAGAAAACACAGACTGGACAATGACAGAATCAATAGACGAAACAGTAGAAAAAATAACAAACAACATAATTAAAATAATGGAGAAATCAATCAAAACCAAAAAAGACAGAAAACGGAAAACACAGATATGGTGGACAAGACAATTAGACGACGAACGGAGAAAAACTAACAGCTTCAAAAAAACATTTCAAACAGAGACCAACGTAGACGAAAGAGAACGCAAACTCGACAGATACAAAAGACAAAGACGAATTTACAAAAATCTAATCAAATCAACAAAAATCCAGTCTATACGCGACTTTACAACAAACAATGACCCCGACAATCCATGGGACATCGCCTACAAAATCATTCGAATGAAAAAAACACAAGACAAAACCCTAAAGACAATACAAAGAGAAGACGGGACATGGACAACAAACACAGAAGAAACAATACAACACCTCCACGACAAATACTTCCCGACCGACAACATCAACCCAAACGACCTACAAATACCAAACACACAAAATGACAATACATGAAATAGACATGACTATGGCAGCCATGAAAAACAAAAAAGCCCCTGCCCGAGATAATATCCCAAAAGAAGTCCTGTCTATCATAAATACCCTAATACCCAACACGTTTTGCGATCTATATAACAAATGCCTTAACACGGGATATTTCCCAAAATCATGGAAAATGGCTGACATGGTCTGGCTACCAAAAAAATAACCAAACGACAAACAACCGATATGTCTACTACCGACAATGGGTAAGGTTCTAGACAAAATGACAGCTAAACGACTCGCGCACCACCTCGAAACGACAAACAAAATTGACAACCGACAATACGGATTTAGAGAAGGTAGAACGACGACAGACGCAATACATAACTTACTAGACAAAATAAAAAACAACAAAAAGACCAAAAGACACTCCTTAGTAGCGACACTGGACATAAGCAACGCGTTCAACTCAGCCTGGACACCAACGATTAACAAACAACTCATAGACACTCACACACCGGCCAACATCACAAACCTTTGCACTGACTTTCTACAAAACCGACAAATACAGACACAAGACATCACGAAAGACGTAAACAGAGGCTGCCCACAAGGGTCGAGCCTCAGGCCTATACTTTGGACACTACTCATGGATACTTGGTTCAAAACTATGGACTCGACAAACGCACTGGACGAACACGACTTGGTCCAGGCCTTCGTAGATGATCAAATAGTGATCCTACCTGGCACTTCATTAAAACAAATAGAACAAAAGTGGGACCGCGTTTTGGAAGCCTGCGAGGCTTGGACCAGACAAAACAAACTTACATACAACGACAACAAGACAAAATTAATATTCATACCGCACAAACAGACAAGACAAACCCAGAATAAAAATAGGCGGTACGACTAAGGCCGATAGTCTGGTCTATCTAGGAGTGACCCTAGATGTCGGATTGCTTTGGATCGAGCATGTCAGAAAAACCAGACAGAAAGCCCTGGACGTATCAAACAAACTATTTCAAATAGCGGGCCGGAATCGGGGCAGAAAGCCCGAAATACTAAGACATATATTCACAAACGCTATTAAGCCCATGATACGGTACGGGGCCAATATCTGGGGACACCGACATGCGGACTCCCGGGTAGTACATCTACAGGCGTCAGAGAGGCCTTTCCTATTGGCCATCACAAAAGCGTACCGAACCGCGCCCACCCTTTCCCTGCACGTCCTGGCGGGAGTAACACCCCTACAGGTCGACGCTAGGATAGGATGGGAGACATACAACACCACCAGAAAGGCACTAGAAACCTACAGAACTAAAACATCAGACAAAGTACACCCGATAATTAGGAACATACTGACAAACATAACGGACACACAACCAAAATACACGGTATGCACGGACGATTCACAGAAACAAGAAACAAACCACATAGGACTTACGTTATGGAACGGACACACGAAAATTGGATCACGAAGACACAAAATAAACACGACATGCGACATTAACAACCTTAAGTTATACGGAACATACCTAGCCCTCGAATACCTAACACAACACCTCGACCCCCTTCAGGAAACAGACATCGACGCTGAAATACACAATGACTCAAAAAACACAATACAAAGCATACATAATCACAAAACTATTAACAAAATCATATTAAAACTACAACAAATGGCCGAAACACTTACACACAGACACATCAGACTACAATTTAGATGGAAAAACAGAACGGACACTAAAATGAAAGAGACACACAAAACAGCACAAGACGAAAACACAGAAACGACTGAAAAACAGGTACTGGCAAGAAATTTGGGACCAAGGAACGACAGGAAGACCGACATACAACATAATACAGACAGTACACACAAACAACATTGGATTCAACTGGAAAACCACACAATTACTGACAGGACATGGAAACATTAAAACCTACTACCGACGATTTAACCTACGACCAGACATGGACCTGCAATGTGAATCCTGCGACACGGACGAAACACTAGATCACATAATAAACAACTGCCAGGACCCACAACGACAAACAGCAAGACAAACACTGACAACCAGGCTGAGGACAATAGGACAAGACTACCCACCGACGGACATAGACACAACGAACAAACAGTTAATCAGTTGGCTCAACGAATGGGGGGAAAGTCTTATAAAAGACGACATTCACGATCAATTCAACTAAACTAGACCCTTCCAATAGAGAACCAGGCTCCCCTCAAGCACCGAAAACTGTAAATATTGTACATAATCATAATATAAAACCTATACAGGTATGTAAATATAACAAAACTTAATCTTTACTTTTCTTTTCAACCACTTAAATTTATTTTTGAGCATGTACTGCAACGTCTCATTTACATTTAATTTTGCTTATTTATACAATTATTGTTTAATTTTAACTTTACTTTATTTACTTTACTCTATTATAATATTTATTTTCCAGCATGCACTGCAACATTCTGTTTACTTACACGATTTACTGATTTATTGTTTAATTTTAACCTTATCTACTTTATTTATTTCTGCTCACTAACCAAACTGCTCAAGCTATTACCTCTTACCGTAGCTTTATATAACCATGTTCACTAACACAACCTATCGCTTAAGCTTACTGTTACCAATATTATGTTTGGCTTGTAATAATGTAAAATTAACACTGTGTAAAAATTTTTGGGGGGAATAAAAGTGCAACGGTCTTCCTTTCCCCGCTCATTTTTGGAGTGTGGAAGATGGGATGGGTTCCCTTGACGGTGGTCTCGCTAAGATGTTGATAAGCAAACAGGCCCTATGCCGAAAGGTAGGTGGGTATGCTGCGGGAGATGTGTGTAAAAGCACCTCTCTCGCCGCAAATCAGGCTTCGTGTACCGTTCCCGTACGATGTCGAAACTTTTATTTACAGCGGAAAAAGCTGAAATATTGGTGGAATGGGTTGAAAAATACCCTTGTCCTTATGATTTAAAACTATTAACATATAAGGATCAGAGAAAAAAAGTTTCAGCTTGGAAGGAGATTGCAGAAGTTGATTTTATGATATAATTTTATTTATATTTATATATGATTTATTATCCAGTTCTTGTGATTTGTTCTTGTTGCCATGAAATCCTCCAAGAATGGCTATTAAAATAATCCATGAAGATATCTCTTACACCAAATCCGTCCATGTTTGCAAATCTTACAGCTCTGGAGTCATATTTCCTACGGGTAATGGCTGTGTTCGATCATATTCGTAGTGTGGATTATTTTGAGATTCCAAGTATCCATCTCTAAGTAAATTATGAAAAAAGGCCACAAGTATCAAATTATCGGTTGTTTCTTCTTATAATGAGATGGGTGTATAAAAAATTCTAAAAATTTGAGACAATAAGCCAAACGTGTTCTCCGAAACTCTTCGTGCTCTTAAAAGGCGATAGTTGAAAATTGCTTTCCGATTATCGGCCCTTGCAACTGGCCGAGAAGATGGTTTCATCATATGGATATGTAAGCAAAATGCTTTGTCCCCCACCAAGATATAGGGCGCAATTTTGTCCGAATTTGGAAGTTTCGAGGAAGGAGGACACATATTTCCGCTATTAAATAGCCTACCCATATTACTTTTGTCAAAAATTCCACTGTCCCCTTCTTTTCCATAAGAACCAACATCGATAAAAATAAACTTATAATTAGCATCAACAATTGCAGGTAAAACTGCAGAAAAATATGATTTATAATTAAAATATTGTGAACCAGTATTACCAGGGCAAAATATACGAATATGCTTCCTGTCAAAAGCCCCAATACAGTTGGGAAAATCTATTTTTGTTCAAATTCCTCTACTTTTTTGCGCAGCTCTTCACTTGATAGAGAAGGTTAAAATATGGGCATAAGCTTTTCACTTAATAGTGCAAGGACTTATTTTACAATTCTACTTATATAGCTGTACGAAATTCGGAAACCAAACTGCAGGGAACGAAATGTTTCGCCAGTAGCATAAACCTAAAAAAGAAATATACCTATTAATTACATATAGGAAGAATTTTAATTTGTAAATACTTTATTTTTAGAAGCAGACTGTCGTAATAGATGAAAGAATATCAAAGACACGTATAAAAAAAGAAAAATAAAGGTACAGGGACTGGTTCTTCAGCTGATGTAAAGCAGAAATTTTTTCTAGCAAGCATATTAAACTTTTTGGAGAAGACTGAATATAAACGACCGTGAGTTAAAAAAAAAAATCCAACTAACCAACTACACGCACCTGTATAAGGTACCTATTAATTTTAACTGGTTTTAGGAGCAAATCTAACATAGTAGAACAAGACTGTGCTAGTACACCTGCAGACGACACAGATGATAGTGACATAGAAGCAACTGAAACAAGTATTGTGTCATGTGAATCCGACTCTGCTGCAGCTTCAAGCTCAAATCGTGAATCCAATTCTGCTGCACCATCAAGCTCATAACATGAATCCAGCTCTGCTCCAGCATCAACTTCAAATTATCGGTTAAAAGAAAAACCCTCGGAAAAACTAATTAACAAGCGAAAAAAAACAAAACAATTGTCTGAAATGATGGAAGACAGACGGAACTGACGATGACAACGATGATGTTAGCCTATTTTTTAAAAGCATTGCAGCAACAGTTAAAAAACTTCCATCTGAGTTAATTAACGAAGCAAAAATGAAAACATTGCAACTCGTTTTTGAATTGGAAAGTCGTGCTAAAAATACGACTACCGTGCCTTTTTTATCTCCAGGAACTGATTCAGCATCTTCAAATGTTTCCCTTGTTTATTCACCCCCTCCTTAAGTCATTCTTGCAGTGAGTAATAACGCTTGTAGACCCTATAAAGATGTTGTTACTTATACTTCGGAAAATAATACAAATTTTCTTTTCACAAGTAATATGCTTACTGGTTTTCATAACACATAAATAAAGTTCTCTAACAGCTAACGTAATGTATATACATTATTATTATTATTATTATTATTATTATTATTATTATTATTATTATTATTATTATTATTAAAGATATTGAAATTAAAACTGTATAGATTATTTCAACTTACCTTAGTGTCACTGCCAATTTCTCTTCAGGCGTGATATGCTATGGATATCTATTCGATGACTGTTTGGCTAGATCTTCTTTTATCAAGTCCAGTATATAATTGAATTAAGCAATATTTAATCTAAAAAATTGTCTAAATTTCTCTTCATCTTCCAATAAATACCTATTTATTAGAGTTTGAAAAAAGCATTCGTCAATTCTGGTTTTAAATAATGGATGAACCTGTTTATTTTCTTTGCACATGCTTACCAGTAAAATTGCTTCATCTTCAATTTCTTCTAATAGCAAATCTAATAAGAGCAATTTTCTGTTTTCACACATTTTTAGAAAATGGTACTTTTTTGACAACATCATTCGCGTCTACATTTCATAGGAAATGGGTATACTGGCGTCAGCCGTTTGCGTCAGACGCTGTGCGGCAGCCGCGCGCATCAGCCGCTCCATAGGAAACGTACCTTAAGGGAAATAACAGCAAAATGGCATGAAGAAATAATTGGATATGTTTCACGAGAAACGTGACGTCGCTGGATCCATAAGTCTGGTTTACATTTTAATAAGGTACGTAGGTTACGTTTAAGGACAATCTCATATTTATGCAGTGAAATCATTGGTTTAGGAAAAAGAGAAGCTGTTGCTGACGGAAAAACAAAAGTAAAGACGATTAGCGTGGACAAAGGAACGGGCAATGTGGACTTTTGAAGACTGGAAAAGAATCATTTTTAGCGATGAATCAAAATTTGTTGTTTGCGTGGGTAACCATCGATCACGTCTTATAAGAAACGAAAATAAAGGCTTTCACAAAGACTGCCTAAAGAGAAAAATGAAATGTCCATCAGGTGTTATGATATGGGGAAGCATGTTTGGTTTCAGTGTTGGAAAACTGCACTTTATAGATGGAATTGTAAACGCAGAAAAATATCAGAACATTCTTGAAACCAATTCCAATTTTATCACCTGATGGAAACTTTATTTTTCAACAAGATGGCGTCTCCTGCCATACAGCCAAGTCTACAAGAAAGTGGCTGCAGGACAACAATATGTCCGTACTTGCCTGGCCCTCCAGCAGCCCTGATCTAAATATAATCGAAACTGTATGGCACAAGAAGCAGCAATTAAGAAATGATCCACAGCGCAACTCTTCTGATTTGTGGGTAAAATTGCAAAATATATGGGATATATGGGACCGCGGAAGATTACGAAAAGCTTGTTAAAACTATGCCTGATAGAATAAAAGCTGTTATTAAGGCAAAGGGAGATGCAACCAGCCATTGATGTGATTTGTCCGAACATTTATGTGTCAATAAATATGCATTATTATCAACATTAGCTTAGTTTTATTGATCAATATCAGTTTATTTGAAAACAATATCATAAATATGATGTAAAACAATACATGTTATGTCTTATAAATGAAAACCATGACATTGAATCCATTAAGGAAATTTTCAAACTTTTACGAAAAATTGTCCAAACATTTTTGTGTTAAGGCTCGTATATCAACCTGACCTACAGCTTGAAAAACTTTATTATTATTTCTCAGAGATTGTATTGAAATTAAATTGCATTTGCTGTCCATGGATACTACGGATTTATTTTGAACTTTAAAGTAATTTAGAAAAACATCAATATCAAACTTTTCAGACAATCCAACAATTCTAACTCTAGTGTTTAAAGCAGTAACCTCCTTCACAGAGTACATATTATCTAATTTTGTATTGACTAATTGCTTAAAGTTTTCGTTTTCACAACGTATAGCAATTCCACCTTTACTTAAATTTCTAACTTGTGTAACTTTTAAATCATCTTTAATTGGATTTATTTTATTAAGGATCTCCGACTTTGTGCTGTTCGAATCCTGGTCAGAGTTTGGTATTACGATTGAGGTTGACCCAGTAGCAATATTAGCATAAGATCTTTTACTTCGAGTTGGGATATCGTTTTTAGTAATGTTTTCAAACATATTTGTAACATATATTTGTAACATATATTTTAATATTATCGGTGTTTTTATCTGAGGTAGATTTAAAGGTATTTTGGACAGCATTGTGGAGTTCTTTCACCTTTTCATCAACCAGGATTTGCAGATCATTCTTAAAAATTGTAAACATATCATTAAATTTGGAAAAAATTCATCTACTTCCTTTTGAACTAAATTTAAAAGATTATCATTCGAGAGATTATCATGCAGGGTTTTTACGTTATCATCACCTATGTTAATATTCTCTTTTACTTTTTCTATATTAACTTTCTCTTGAAATTCACATTTTCTGTAACAACCATCGCAAATATATACCAGGTTTTTTAACTTGTTTATAACCTTAGACTCGTATTCAGTTAATTTGAGGCAAGAATAATGGAACCAGTTATCACACGGACCTTCACATTCAACAAGATTTACATTATACTTTTTCTTGCGGCATTGAGCACACTTAGACACTACAGAACGATTGATATTAAACAAATCATAAAGTAGGTATGCAGTTTGCCCACGTCTATAGTAAAAACTAGTATTTGGAAAATTAGATTGAAGGGCCTGATAGCAGTTAAACTTGAGTTAAATTTGATGAAGGCACGTACCTTCAATATCACCAATAGTTGCAATTAGTATGTACGGTTAGTAACACATTTAAAATATCACTGGTGCACTTGTACAAAGTTCAATAACTAATGAAATAACGTTTGTAAACACTGAGCTCATTAACATAAGTGTGAATTGGTGTCATGCCAACTGTATATATAGACACATCTTAATATAAAAAAGTCGGCATTTTATTTTTCATTTCTTTTCGAGTCGAATCTTATCGTATTAAGAGTAAAAATAAAATTGTAAATTTTAATAAAGTAATTCAAACCAATTATAAACTCATCATAAGTGTTCAGGTTACATAAAAAAATGTTATATTATTGTTTTGGAGTGAGCGCATTTTCAATTTCCCCAAGTATTTTTAGGGAAAAGGAAATAAAATTATACAGGGATAGTACTGAAAGAATTTAAATATCGTTTATATCAAATATGTAGACATAATATTTCAAAATCTAGAGAGAAAGAATTCAATATTTTTAAAAATTTCTAGCCCAAAAGTACAAAATAAATTGTATTGTAATAAATTGTCATTCTGTATAAATATTCATTATTTGAATTTAATTCAATAAATCAATATTATAAATCTGATAAAGTAGACTACTTCATACTTTGGCATTTAATAAAAAAAAAACAAAATCTACAGAATCTAAAGTATCCCGAGATGTTTCTAAATTAAAAAGAACAAGGAATAATGAGGAGAACGTTGAAAAAAGTAAGAAAAATAATCTGATTTTAATAAAGGATTTTGTTCGTCCATTGTAATGCTCTTAATTTACTTTAATTCATTAAAAATGTGCACGCTGTATTTAATTCTATAGTTCAGTTAAATTACTAAGATTATAGGTACAACAATATACTGGGTGTTTCAGAAAGGTATACCATAAATTCATCCTCAGATTACCAAAAAATAAGTGAATTTGGCTATATTTACCTATATCAAAAACTGGCTTCCAACAAAGTTACAGGATTTTTTCTTCGAAATGTTTGTCAGTGCTGTAGATTGGAAGGCCCAATATTCTAAGGGGAAAAAAATTTAAAGTAACCCCTTTAAAAAAAGTTGGGGGGTTGGGTACCTTTTAACCCCCCGTATTTTTTTGACATAAAGAAACTTACTTTATCGATCTTAAAATCAAAAAGACTATGAATTTTTAAATTTTTTTTTATATCGAAAGGAACTTTGTATCTTTCTTAATTTTTACAATTTTTTAACTGAATTTCTAGAGCAACTCGTCTGTCCTGGACTTAACATATCAACAAAACTAAGAGTAGGTCAGGAGTTATTTTACAAAAAACGCATATAAAAATCAGTGGTGTGCCTAGGGCTGTGCTTGAGCCGCCCATGCAAAAACTACCTTTTTTATTTATATTTTTGCATTCAGGAAGGATGACGACATGTTGAATATTTACTAAATTAAATAGTTTATAAAATATGTATAATAATTATTACCAAATGTTTATTTTTAATTGTTAATTTTTGTTTATTGTTTAATTAAAAAAACAATTTTTTATTTACTATTAAGTTTAATAAATACATTTCCCAACTAATTTGTATTTTTATCAGTGGCATGGCAACCCATGAGGACATGTGGCACACCATTTTTATGGCGCCAATCCAATATTATAAATACCTTTTTTACAAAAATATAAATAAAAGGGGTAGTTTTTGCAGGGCGGCTCAAGCACAGTCCTAGACACAACACTGATTTTTATATGCGTTTTTTGTACAGTAACTCCTGACCTACTTTCAGTTTTGTTGATATGTTAAGTCCAGGATGGACGAAATACTCTAGAAATTTAGTTAAAAATTGTAAATAGCTCGTTAAGTAAGAAAGATACAATGTTCATTTTGCTATAAAAAAAATTTAAAATTCATAGTTCTTTTTTATTTTAAGATCGATAAAGCATGTTTTTTATGTCAAAAAAAAGTGCGAGGTTGTTAAAAGGTACCCAACCCCCCAACTTTTTTTAAAGGGGTCGCTTTAAATGTTTTTCTCTTTAGAATATTGGGCCTTCAAATTTATAGCACTGGCAAAAATTTTGAAGAAAAAATCAAAGCATCAAACTTTTTACAAAAAAAAAACGTTTTTCTGGATGTTAGTTTACCATTCTGTAACTTTGTTGGGAGCCAGTTTTTGATATAGGTAACTATAGCCAAATCCATATATTTTTTGGTAATCTATCTGAGGATGAATTTCCCAGGTAGCATACATTAGTATAACTAACGTATTTTATACGTAATTTTGGTATTGGTTGATTACGTATACGTTTACAGTTTACGATTATTATACATACCGTGTTTTAAACGATATATTATACGTTTTTTATATACATCCTATGGTATATAATTGTAAATTTTTCTACGTTTAAATATAGTTAACAATATTCGACTATTTTTAGTTTGCGATAAACTATTTATATACAGTGGGCCTAAATATACGTTTAGGTTTATTTAAATTAAATTTGTATAAATTTACATAATATTACAATATGTGTTCTTCGTTCATAATTTCCGTTTAAATTTCGTCTTGGTTGATTTTTTAAATGTTTACCATCTACCATTTTTATTCTTAACGTTTTTTAATAGATAATTTAAACGCTTCTGTTTGTCGATACTGGTTAATATAACTATATTATTCTACGTTCAAATATAAGTCACCTTTAACGCATAATACCAGTTTACGATGAACTAGTAGACAGAAGTAAATAATATGTATCTATTTAGGTTCATTTAAATTAAAAGCTTATAGACATATTTATTTACATTACATCCATATTTTTTTAATTATATTACCTGTAATATTTATAACAAATTCCCCATATACATGGAACTATTTTCAGATTGCGGATGGAGGATGACGTACTAGTGGTATGGTCTTTTCTCATTTCTACTCATGCGTATGTGTAGTATTATTGTTCAGTGTAGGGAATGGTTTGAGGGAGCAGGTTCATCGGTGAGTCCATTTTCATTTATGTACATGTTTTGTTGCATGTTGCTTTGGCGTTCTGGCTTTTACGATATTGATTAAAAGCATAGGTAAGTTTCTATTAATGTTTTAATTTAGCTACTCCTTTAATAATTGTTGCATTTTAAAACAACTACTGTTTTATAGGTACGTACAGTATGCTAAATGCTTATAAAAACTTCAAAACATAACCTTACTTTTGTTTCCTGTATTTTTATACGTATTTTTTAGGTTACCTAGCTATTCCAAGTATACTTATTTTCCTTTTTTTTTGGTCATTTGTTTTTTATTTAATAAAATGTCTCTGCGTCATCTACGTAGAAAAATAGCACAAAATGTTCAGGATGCTTTATAGTTAAATCATTTTTTTTTATTGCCAATGAAGATAACATTAATAAGGCTTCGGACATTAATATATCATCTGATTCTATTATTTATAATAATTTCCAAGAAAATAATTCAAATTTAATTTCGGAGCTTTTAGAAAATATTTCACCTGAAATTAAGTTACATTTTGGTTATAGGAGTGGGGGTCAACCAAGCGACTTAACCGACCGAACGATTAGGTGTGCCATGCAAGATTAGCCTAAGTTAGCTAAGGCCCGTCTAGGACACAACACATCCAAAGTGTTTTATTTTCATATATATTTTTTGTTAGTTAAAGAAAGGTTTCGTTTAGTTTGTTATTCAGTATTTTAGTGTTTATTTTTTTGCATTTGTTTATTTTTTAGTATTTTATTGTTTATTTTTTTTTTAATTAAATATTGTTCTGTACATATAACACGTGATCAAAAATTTTTTCTAAATATTTAGGCCAATTACAACCAAAATAGAAACACGAGTAATGCCTATTTCTGGTGCATACACACCTGCTATGGATAAAATCCAAACTATCATTTAAGAAATATTAACATTTTTCCATGGCCTCTTTTAGAAATTTTGTTTGGATCACTTTATTTCAATTGTGTTTAAAATACATTTAAAACAATATCAGGTAGACGCATTTTACACATTAATCAAAAACAAACAAATATATCTAATATAGACGTATAGTAAAACAGGATAATTAAAGGTAGATAAAGTAGTAATGTTAGACGTATAAAAAATAAAAAAAATATACGTTATAGGGCGGACATTTTCATGTATATATTAGGTAGCATATCAACAGTATCCATACTTATATTGTAGTACATAAAAAACGTATTTTATACCAAAGTGAATTCGTATAAATATACTACAACTATAAATCTAATATAGACGTATAGTAAAAACGTTTAATTTTGGTGGATAAATTCTTAGTAATCGACGTTTATAAGGCGGACATTTTCACAAATATATTTGGTAGTACATCAACCGTTTTCATACGTATGGTAGTACTTAAAAAAATACGTAATTTATACCAAAGTGTGCTGCCTGGGTTATGACGTACCTTTTTGAAACACTCTGTATAGGGTAAAAAATAAACATAAATAATTGGCTGACATCTTTATAAAGAATTTACATAGCTTACAAGCTGCTAAAATTATTTGAATAATAAAAATATGCTGTTCTACCTAGGCCAAAAAGCAGTATTCAAATTTTAATTAATGCATTAATATTTTAAATTACAAATAATATTCATATTGTTAACTCAAAGTTGTACGAAATAAATTTAGCTAACGTTAACGATCGTAAGGTCATCATCAGCATTAAGTCATTAAACATTGTCGAACATTCTAGTAAAGTAAGATACAAATTAGAAGGGATACTAAATTAATTGAATATAAGTAATAAGTATCTTATTAAAAGTATTTAGATAAATTACAAATTTTCAATCTTTGAATTAAAAAAAAAAAAGAAATTTTTAGCTTATCCCTTTTCTAAAATAACCCATTATTCTATAATATCTAATTTTATCAATGTTTTACCGCTTTTTGATCATTAATTTAGGGTAGAAGAGGGGACGATTTATTTATTTTTTTTAATGTCAAAATTTAATCTATTATTCCTCAGATCTTACAAACGTGAAAATGTGTATTTAGAAACTCTTTTAGGAATAAGGAAATACATGATTATGAGTTTCTTTTTCGGGTTTTTATATACTAAAAACCAGAAATGTTATCTGCCTAAAAATTTGAGTCAGTGATTCTTTCGAAAATAAAGTAATACCGTTTGCCGACCATTTAGATAACAGAGGCAATTTAGAACTCCTGGAATCTAACTTTTTTTGTATGAATTGTCACTTATTTTAAAATAAAAACCAAATTTTATATCGTAACGACCTCTGTATTCAATAAAACAATAAAACCAGTAAAAACCATGGAATCATGAGATAATATAAACGAAAAATTTTATTAGGCCGATGAGATGTATTAAATTTTTTATTTTAAGTACAAATAAGCATTGAAGGATTAGGTATAAATAAAATGTTTACCTCTTGAACCCGTACTACGTTCTGCAAAATAAATTAATGAACTTCTTTTTTCCCTAGACTGTAGTTAAAATTTTTAATAAAATCATCCTTATTTACAGGCGGAGATTTATAAATTACAATTTCAAGTAATTTATCATGTTTATTAAATGTTACAGTAATCTGAATGATTTTTCATAGTTCGAAATTGATAATATTGTATGTAAAACTAAAATTTTCTTTAATAGTAAGCATGACACCGTCTGATTAATATTACCTTTCCTATATACCAATTTATAGCCATTTAAATGAAACAAATGTGGATCAGGTATACTTAGTGTTTTCGTCAAAACAATACAGTCTTGATTATTAACTTAGTTGTGCATAATGAATTTCTAATTCATTTAGATTTTTGTTAATTTAACTCTATATAAAATATTAAATTGTTCATAATTTACATTCCTTATGTATGAGCCCATTACTTGAATTCAATGTTCTTTTTAATATTGTTTTTTTTTTGTAGACTTTTTCTTGCACTATTTTCCCTACATATTTTTTATTTGCTCTAAATGTGATGTCTGGTCTTGGAGGTACTCGAGGTTTAAGAATTTTTCCAAATTCTCTGTTTTTTTATTTCGTCCGTAGATTTCTCAACTGTTATTATTTTAACGTCGTTTACAATTATATCTTCTGTTATTTCCAAAATTTCTTTATTGTCTAGATTTTCCACGTTTATTTCTTTATTCTCTATAGTTTTTTTTCTCCATCCCAGTCCATAAATTTTTCTAAAATTAAATTCTCAGGATCCTGAGGGGTGTTAATGACAAAAAGTCTTAAACTGTCCTTAAAGTACTCTTCTGTTAGTTTAGTGGTAGATGAGGTTTGGTGTAATGGTGTACATTTCTTCTGCAATGGGGCATGTTCAAAAATTTTAAATTTTTTTTTATGAATAATAGAGTTGAAAATAAAGCTACATTTTTTTATCTATTCATTTGCCATAGTTATGAATTTTTTAAAATTCATGACGTCACCGAGAATAGACCAATATGAGCTAGGCGCTGCAACATTGCTGGTTAGAAGGTGTACGAGAAGTGATATACGTTCCTTTGTGTACTCCTTCCTACTTTTAGACTTCTAAAACATCGTTAAACAAATATCTTTTAAATATATAATATCAAATGTTTTTTAAAAGTATTATTTGTGTTTAAACTTTTATCATATTTAAAGTTTCATTGTTTTAAAAGTCACTTCATAATTCAGAAAATAGCAAACCGGCAGCAGTGAATGTGTCATCTGTCATAGTATCTCAGTCAAGAATTTATTTCGAATTTGAGTGTTTAATTTTGTACTTCTACCAGATCTCATTTCAAACCATTACTTCGATTGATACCGACTTCTGGTGTTACATTCTACATCTTTGATCATCGAAGCAGTAATTTTAACTTTTGCAAGGGTCAAAAAATTTTCTACAGATGCATTATTTTTGTGGTTCTCTAAAAAATTAACCAAAAGGCAGTGAATAGTAGGGTTATTATTTCTCGGTTGCAATAACATAAACATGCTGCCTTGATTTTCAGAACACATACTCAAAACATGTTCTACTAATGATTTATTTTCCTGTAGTGGATGAAGAGGTTTAATTAACAATCTAGCCAAGTCTACATCAATATTTACGCATTTTGATAAATTAGAGCCTTTCCAATAACACTGAGTAGATGTTACAGATGGTTCCTCAATTCTTCTATGAAGCCGCAGCAAAAAAGCTACATGTTTACAATTACCTGACACAAATAAAAGTGTTAGATACGCAGGTACCAAATAACTATATAACCAGCTACAAAATGCCTTATTTTATGTAACAAGACGAGCAGAGCTTTACTAGCTCTGAACGAATCCAGTTAAACACCTCGGATTTTCAAAACTTTTTAAAAAAACAATGTCACCACATTTTCACATTTTTGAAATATGAGCTTTTCGAAAAAACTCGTATTTTAAAAATTACAAGTTTTTTAGGCTATTCGTAGGCTAGTATGTATTATAAAATAAAAAATTACGGGATGCTTTGTTAGCTTCTAACAAATCCAGCGGAGCACTCCAGTTTTTTTTTAAACCACACCACGTTTTTTGGCTTCTACAATATTATAAAATATTCTAAATTTGGCATTTTTAAGAAAATTCGCAATTCTTTGCTGACTTCAGGCTTCTACAATACTCTAAAATATTCGAAACTGAAGTGTCTTGCTGACTTTGTTCCAACAAAGCACCCTGTATTATTTGAAAATAGCAATTTTTTAGTAAACTTTTACAATATTTCAAGAGTAAAAAATATCCTAAAAATATGGTGTGGTTTTTAGAAAAAAGCTTCAAAAAACCGAATTGCTCTGCTGGATTCTTTCGAAGGTTAGCAAGCACCATGTATTTTTAAAAATATCATTTTTTTTTTAAATTAATAATATTTTAAGTGTATAAAAATATGGTGTTGCTGTTTTTACAGATATAAACTTTAAAAAACAAAGGTGCTCTGCTGACTTCGTTCGAAGCTATCAGAGCATTTTGATTTTTGCAGAAAGCGAGGAGCATAAAATTTTTGAAAAGGGTATAAAAATAGCTAAAAATATGGAATCACAAAAAAGATCTATTTCTAGATCATTTTAATATTTGCTGTGATTACAAAAAATGTCACTTTATATGTCAAAATTAAAAAAAAATATTTATAGGAATAAAGGGCCTTATAAACTGTTTATTATATGTGATATAAAAACAAAAAATCGTAATAAATATTACAAACCTTGAGATGCAGCATATCCTAAGCATTGTGCACTAAAAATTTCATTTTTGTTAACCCATTAGTTCCCAAGGTTTTAAAATTAAACTAATTTGATGTTTTTACTGCATTTTATAACTAAACATACACTTATATAAATGTTTATAATATAAAAAAATATGTGTTCTTATTTTTTTACAACAAAATGTTGCGTATACGCAACGTTGGGATTTACGGAAATTTGAATTTAATTTTTATTATGAAATAGTTCAAAACAGTTTGTGTGAAGATAACCCTGACACTTGGCACACATGTATATAGTGTTGCTTTTGCATTGTCTACATCTTCTTCTTGCTTTATTTTTCTCCTCTATTATCACGTGACCGATATTATCATGTCGAATTTCCATAGGCAACGCACTTTTAGATGGACGTCCATAATTTTTTCTTGGAGAAAAGTTTACTTGGTCACTTGGTCCCGCTATATCTTCGCCTTGAATGCTAGCTTCTATGCCTGGTTCATCCATTTTCATAAAAGTGACTGCAATGTAGGACTTAAAAGATAACTGTGACATTTTTGATTTGTTTGCTAAATTGTATATTTTCCAAGAATTGACTATAACACTGTCAATCAAATTTACAAAAAGGGGCCACCACCATTTTTTCCCTTTTACATTGATTCGGTAATTACATATTCCATTCTCATGCAAATCAACACCTCCCATGTGCTGATTATACTCGGCTATAACTTTCGGCTGAGGAATTGAAACCGTCTTTTTTTCTTTCCTGTTGTACCTTTTTGCACCTACTAAAGGTTCAATGGTGGAGTTATTGGTTGCACAGTCACCACAGAATTATCGTTCCACCTAACTAATAATATATTTTGATCATTGTCAAAAGAAAAATCAGAAGAACCTCGATCTTTTTTCTTCATATTTTTCACAGTTTCCATTGTGTTATTACACGTACGGTTTTCACCTATTGTCCCAGTAGCGTAGAAACCACGTTCTTTCAATAAACAGAATAACTTGTACGAAGAGAAGAAATTGTCAAAAAATACGCTATGATAAGATGGCTGTTGAACAACTGATAATAATTCTAATACAACATTTTCTCCCAGTCCCAATTCGTTTTCATAACCGCTTGTTTTTCCACCATAAGGTATGAATTTGTACAAATAACCATTGGAGCTACATAGACACCATAGTTTGAAGCCGAACCGAATTGGTTTGCCCTTGATGTACATCTTACAACTATGTCGTCCAAAATATGGTACCATTTCCTCATCGATAGGTAGATTATGCGAGAAAACTCGAAACTGCATGTTTTTTTTATTTATCATATCAAAAAGAGGTCTTAGTTTTGAAAATCTGTCGCTTTTATCAAGTTTGTCGTTATCTGATAAATGTATGTTCTGCTTTATGGAATTGAATCGGTTTCTACTCATACAATTTCTAACTAACATCATACCTTTATCCTCATCTTTGGACTAATATAGTTTTGTAGCCGGTATCGTATGATACCCCGAAAAAATCAGTATGCCGAAAAATCTCCTTAGGCTAATTTTGTCAATCTCAAATGAATGACGATTATTATCTTGAGCATATTTTTTTGTATAAGAAATTATTTTGTCCCAAACATCGTCACTGAAATACAAAGAAAAAACTTCGAAAGGAGTTTTACCGGCAATTGTATTTTCAATTTGTTCTAAGTTATTTTTCTCTTTAGTCTGTGGTTCTATTGTATATAATGGGTTCTCTTTTTTCCACTTCGGAAGAGTTTTCTTTGGCCTCTTTGCTTTTTTGGAACTATATGGAAATGATTGATTATTATTAAAGTCTTCAGATGTATCAGGTAAACTTGCATGAATTTCATAGGTCCCTGCAACATCTGGCAAATCCATCTCATTCTCATATACGTCGTCATAAACCACTTCTTCATCTGTAAGTTCATCTACAGGCGGCGGAATATATACGGCATCAACGGTATCAGACTGCAATAAATCTTCGTCCACCTTCAGTAAAGCTAAGAGCTCAGCAGATGACAGAGGTTTTTGGTTTTTCCAAGACATCACTATAACTAAAGAAATAATTATTTTAGAAAAAAAAAAGTTTAGAAAATATTTAAAATAATACGCACTTTTATTTATTGAGTTCTTACTTCAATCGAATATTTTCAAAAACTACGCGTTACTAATCAAGGCTACTTTTCACTCAAACATATAACTAACCGTTCACTATGAATAATTATACAACACTGACCATATTGTGCTACTGGGCTCTCGAAAGATGACAGCACAACACACTGTCGCCTTCTTACTGGGAATCCCAACGATGCGTAAACGCAACAATAATAAAACAGCTCAGGTATGCAAAAACTATGAACGCTCTGCTCAAGGTCATGTTATATTCCTCTTACTAAAGCTCAGGTAAATCTAAATTCATAATTTAGAAAATCCCATTGTATTCTGAGCTGGACAATTACATCGACGAATATAAATAGGGCAAATGCCCAAATTTTGGCATATTTCGTATACTTACAAAAATTAAACTTCTTGAAAATTTGGAGGTATTTTATAAAAAGATTAATTCTTATTCTGTTGGAATTAATGTTGTCTTAAGAAAAAAGTCATTTCATTTAAAGACATATTTTAAAAAAAATATATTTGATAATGTTTCGTTTACGCAACATTGGGGACTAATGGGTAATTACAACAACCACATCATAAGGTTTTTGTCGTACTTTATGTTCAGCTGTAATTTGTCCATTTACTGTGCAAGTATCTCCTTCTCTCTTAAGTTGTACATGGAAAAAGGCATCATCTCCATATTCTTGACTAGCAGATCTATAAATAAAATATTATTTAATAAAGTGTACTATTTTTTAGTATTTTCAAGAGCCCTATTTTAAACATTTGGCCTAATTATCAGATATTTTTTCCAATTTTCATTATTTTTCTGTGTTCCAAATTATTTCGTAAAACATAAACATATTTGTGTTCTTATTATCTCAATTTAGAAATATTATCACATATTTATCCATGTAAACATTAGACATGTGTACAATGAATTTAAAAGAGTGTATGTACCATTAGAAAAAGAAGTGATGAATATACAAAAATGAACTTAAATTACAATATTATTTATGTAACGTTCATTTTTGGCCCCACGAATTAATAAAATTGTTTTGGCTTACCTGGTTAATCATACGAAAAAAAAGGGTAAAATCGTATTGATGATATCACTATTATTTTTGTCATTAACTAATTTCACCTGTATTCTAACTTTCGGACATCATTATTACAATTTATTTCATCTCATCACTAAGTAAAAGGATGGTAGCTCACCACTAGTATAATACTTTGTACAATGGTCATATTTGCATAGTTTTTACTCTTTTAATTTGCCAGATTCTCCTAAAAATAGACCAAGTTTCGTTGTAAATTTATACATATTATGTATTATAGTCTCACCTTTGGGTAATTAATTATTTACGATACCATTCTTTAAGATTTTCTTTGTTTATTTTTGTTTATAGCTGTCAGAATTGGATTAATGTTTTTTTTAATTATGACAGTGAATGACATAAACGTCATTTGACGACAGAACACCGACAAGTGTCATGTTGGTGGGACGTTCCAATATCGGGCTCAGAACCCGAGGTAAGGTAGTTTCACAATGAGCGATTTTAAGTCGTGAGGGATTTTTTTGCGATCGCTGTTGTATTAATTTTTTTTGGGAACAGTTTCCCAAATGTAGTTATACTGTATATAAATATAGTTTTTAGGGTACCTTTCGTAAATGGTATCTTAAGTTATATAGTGGGGAATTCTTGAGGATGAATTTCTGAACCCACTTGACATTTATCGGAAAGGGATTTCGGCCATTTTGGACGGCTGACGTATTGTTACTGTCAGTGGGTGTTGAGTCACGAAAAAGACGATTTTTGTGTCGAAATAGAATTTTCTTAATATTTAGCCCCATCGGCTTACCCTAATTAAAGGGGATTTTAGATTCTACTTCATGGTTAATTGTGGGTAAATGGACATTTCGTATTTTGAGAGGAATTTTAGTGTATTGGTAAATTCCTATGGTCATTGGTCCAGCCCATATCTAATATAGGATTTTAACGCAATAATCGGAAGTTCACAGCATTTGGAGTGTGGAATATTGTTGTGCTGTGGATCATCTCACGTGTTTCTCATCCTTGGAAGGCTACCAAGTTAACCCTTTACGAAAAAGGTATGTTTTGTATATATTTGGTTATGTTACGCACCATGTGGCTGTCAATTTCTTTTGTGTTATGGCATGGTGTAACAGAATATTAATTATTTGAGCTCATAATACTGTTTATGACTCACTGTTGAGCCAATGTAATTTTTCTTCATCCTAGATGCTGACTAGTTTCTAATTTATGGACATTTTTGGGTAATCCTATAGTTCGGGATAATTGAGTCAATGTGTATTGACATTTTTCTTTGTAATATTTTAAGGGTTTCACCCAGGGGGTTGTTAACCCAGGATTCGACGACAGTTTCACCCAGGGGGTTGTTAACCCAGGATTAGACGACAGTTTCACCCAGGGGGTTGTTGACCCAGGATTTCAACAGTTGTACACAGAGGGTTATATCGTCCGGAGTTCAATGGTTTCATCGAGGGAACACAGAACATTGGTATGCTAGCCGCCTAGCTTACTTGCAGCTAGATTTACAATGTTGATTCTCGTTCTGGATAGGAAGATGGGAATGCTGTGAAAGAAGACACCCTACTATCAGGTTTTTCTTATACGTTATATTGAAGGTTTCATGCGTGCATTGTTAAACTATACATTCACTTTCAACCGAATGTTGTCAAGGTATTCTCAACATTATTTATACTTTTGAGCACAGAATGTTCTAGGGTTCTTTCACTCATAACTTAAGTATTATCAAATGTTACATCGTTTAATTGATTAATATTTTAAATGTTTACTTAATTTAAGCACTTAATGCTGATGTAGTAATCCTTCGGGTCGCAGAACACTTGGACTGCTTCCACGTTTAAGTTGTAATTCTTCAGTTATTAAGGGCTACTGCCATAATTTTACTTTATTCAATTTATTCATTATTAAATGGACCAGACTTAACGATTAAGTTAAGCAATCTCAGAAGACCCGTGTGGGGGCAGAGATTAAGCAACCTCTTACAATCTGGGAGTTTAAGTAAATAACCTCTGTGTCTGAAGTCCTTTGTGTATCTTTGTATTTTTATTTTTTTTTTTTATATTTTTATTTAGTTTTATGAATTATACTTAATTATAAAATTTCATGGTTTAATAATTTTCTTGTGGGTAGTTTGGTCTTAACTAAAAGTTAAGCAGATATCACCTTCCAATTTGGAGAGGGTTATAAGTTTATAAGGATTATAAGTGTATTGTTTAGTTTATAATATATGATGTAGTATAGGTGCGGATTATGCACAAGATTTAAGTTAACTAATATTTTATATTTTATTTTTTATGTAAGGTGGAAATTAATATTTTGCGCAAGCTAACGACGAACCGTGCCATATTTTGATTTAATAATTTATTTTGGGTTATGCATATACATATACAGTGTAAATTTTCCTTTTAATTTCCTCCAATTTTTTTGATTACCTAAGCCATTGGGTAATTAGTCTGTATATTTAGTAAATATTTTTTTCTTTATAAAGGAACATAAGTTGAGGTTTGTCTTTTATTTCTTTCCTCATTTACTGGGTTTTTGGGGAAATAGGATCATAGTTTGGCCACTATATAGACCCAGTTGGCGCCTATTTATTTGTCTACTATTTCCGGAATTTTTGTAAGCTATCCACCCCCTAGCTGCCGTCTGAGCGACGTCGAAGGCCCGAAGATCGACACCGGAACAACCGAAACTTGTGTAACCGTAGTAGACAACATTTTTAATTGTAGTTAATACTTTAATAATTTTTTTTTAAGTTTAAAAATTTTGGTGGAATCACCAAGTTCATTTCTTAGGTTACATTTACAATGATATACTTGAGCCCTACTTTTCTAAATACATTTTTAGATGTTATTTAGTTTTAATTTTTGAGGTAAACATGATAAATTTTAATGTTTAAGAATCTACGAGAGTCCTGTTTTTGATAATCTAAATTTAAGCAGAAACAACCAAGGGCCAAAATGTATAAACTGGCTTTATACAATAACAAATTTTCTATTTCTCAGGTATTTAATACGTAATTATGTTTTTACTTCTAAGTACTGAAATAATTTACTGTCTACCGGCAGCAAAACTTTAAACGTCGCTCTCTCACTCTACTTCAAGGTATAGATATATTCTTTCAGTTTCTAGTGTTATATTTTTTTATATCAGTGTACGCTGATATATTATGAGAAAAATATTTTTTTTTATACATATAAATGAGGGTATTCCAAAATATAACAGGGTGGTAATAGGTATATTTTTGAAAAAAAAAAAGTGTTAGTGTTCGATAATCCTAATGACCTGAGATAAATATTTTTTTTTTACTATAACTTGTATTACCCCATATAAACTGTTACTTCTATTAAATCAAATTTTAGATACAGTTTTACATATCTTTTTATCTTAACAGGCTTTTAACAGGCTTAACTTTGGCACTTATAAACTGAGTCTTGTTAAAAAAATGCAGTAGTCATATCTTGGTTTAAAATGGGTAAAACACTTGAATCAGCTTTTATAAATCCAACTAAAAAACTCATATTAATAATAAAATTAAACCAATTGGCAAAGACAAAAGAAATAAATTGAGAATTTAGAAAAACACAACAACGAATGTTAGGTTAGGTGGTATCAATTTTAAGTGTCACTAAGATGTGCGTTCACTTTGACATTCTGTGTGTCGGTTTGTTCGTGTGCTTGGTTTTGTATAACAAAAAAAACTTCGACACAAGCTGATTGGTTTATTCTCGATGACGTACACATTTCAAATTTTAAATTTAAATTGTTTTTAATTTAAAAACTTTTGGATTTTTTAACGAACTGATTATTTAGAATAACTTGTATAGCGACTAACTATTACAATATAATTTATAAAACAGCATATCTCACATGTGAACATGGCCCATTAAATGGTGCCTATTTATATCTCTGTAATTATTCTCTATTAACTGTTCTGCTGGATATTTTTGTAATTGTCTACTAAAAAGCGACCTTGGATTGGGGCATTATAATTTTTTTACCTACAATATTTAAGTGTTTTTTTTTTAATATCTTCTGATCTTGCCTACCTTCATAACATGTATAATAAAATGGTAAACAGACTTCGCATTTATAATCTCAATTTCTTTAAAAAATATGCCGATTTAATTTGGCGCTGACACTTCCTTTTTATCCGCTCCAGTTTTCTTGTGCGCCCATGACAATACACCGTTTATCGCCTAAAATCATCTAACAAAAAACTCAGGTAGCACTTTGCATACCTGCAAACGCACCGTACAAAGAAGCCATTCACACATCCACACCCAAGAACAAAGAGCCAGCCAGCCGTTTTGCGCGAAAAACAAAAAAGAATAAGAAACCATTAAAGTTCCATCAGCAGAAGCGGCAGACAGTCTTAAATGGTACCACAATGCCTCTTCCCACTTTTTCATTTCGGTTCCCACCTTGTGGCCCACCAATTAGAAGTGGATCGGTTATTTTTGGACCAATGAGGGAGACAGGAAGATTATGAATGTTGAAGATCAGAAATACAGATATTATACTTGGAGTTTCCGGTTGTCGGGTTTTTTAATAATCACCTTTTTCCGGCGAAGAAGTGTTAAAGACAGTGCTGGAAACGTGTGTATTTTTTATTTTTGTTTTACTAATTTGGTTGTCGAAAAATTGCTCTGACAGGAACACGGTTGATAATGAGTGTTAAAAATTCATTAAATATATTCGATTTTTGACTAATTTTAGAAAATAGGTATAATAACGTGATATCAATATTTATATTATTTAACGATAAAATTATTACTTTATTATTATAATACGAAGATAGACACGAAGAAAAAAATTTGTATTTCTGTCAGATTTCGATACTTGCAGAGAAAATAAGTTAAATCACTGAAAAATTTTCGGATGTCACGGCTATTATATCATTGACATTTGATGCGTATTATAACCTCATTATACTATTAAAAATTCGAGAGACTGAGACCCACAAGAGTAAACGAGAAGCGTAACAAAAACGAGAAATGATTTAACTTTGAACGAAATACCGAAAGCCTATAGTAGTATTAGCACGTTAAATTTTTTGGTTTGTGAAGCATTGGCATTACTTAGGTTAAACCATGTGATGATTTTCACAAGCCTTGATTTTTAAAACCATTCTATATCGCCTTTTGATTAGGGTTTATAAACTTGTTCGAGCAATTTATCCAAAAATAATTAGCCCCTTGAGAAGGTTTATGGGTTAGAAGAGGTATTTTAACTTCAAAATGCGTTTAATCAAATGATAAAATAACAAATAAAAACTTATAACTAAAATTATTGTTCCGTCAGGTGCTCGTAACAACGTCTCGAGCCTGTCTACTCCGGTGTTCGACCGCCCAACCCCGCTCGTTTGCCTTCACTTCGCGCACATCACTTACCAGTGGCGTAGCACTTGTGTTTTATAACCACTACACCCTTAACCTCTTAAGCCTGCTCATGTAAAACATTTGGGCTTCTTACTTCGCCTATTTATATTCTATTAATAAAGGACAGAAGGATGAGTATTGCAACTATGTTAAAAGAAATAAATTGGCTTTCAGTTCAGAATTATGTTCAGTACATGACTGATATTTATTTATAAAATAAAAATGACAGTACCAACGCATCAGATCTATTAGAAAACATTCAATATAATTCGCAATATAACAACTATAATAAGAACCCAATTTGACTTTCATGTACGGCAAGCCACACGGAAAAAAATGTGACTAGAAAATTTTACTACAATGTTGTAGTAGTAGACTTGTAGAAAAATACTTAACAATTTGTAGAAAATTTTACTACAATTTATAGTTAAAAACTATTCATTATTGTAGCAATTGAATTGTCGAATAAAATGCTACAACAATAGGAAAGAATTCCACAATGTTTAGTATATTTTACTATTGTTTGTGGAAGTAGAAATTTATTACAATTATCGTAATTACTACTACTAACTTCTGAAAAAATTTGTACAAATATAAATAATTATCTCTACAAAAAATAGTAATTTTCTCTACAAAAAATAGTAATAATTTACATCCCTTCTTATGAAAAAAATTCAATTTTGTTCAAAAATATTCTATAATATTGTAGAAATTCTAAGTCATGTGAACAAAACAGAATTCTGCTATTGGCCAACGTTTTCTGACGTCGATCATAAATGGCCAGACAGCAGTAGCCGTTCGCCATGTTCACATAAGAAAGCATGGTACATATACGAGTACCTATAACACATTATTTATTATATTATAAGCACCGATGCGTTTGAGAAAATTTTAATAATAAATTATATTGGTGGGTAAGTACATTTATTATTGTTTCTGAATAATTTACCTTTAGATAACTAATTTAAATAACCTTAGTAGATTATTTAAAAAAAAATAGATGTGGCCAACGATCGAATGTTGTGCCCAACGATCGAATTTTGTGCCAAATTCAATGATTTTTTTTTGTCTTAATTGTAACATACCTACTTTCTCATTTTTGTTAGTTATCTGACTTAGTCATTTAATATCCAAATCAGTATAAAGGTGATAAATATCCCCGTTTTAAGGGTATGAACAGTTCAATTGTTATTAATTTTTATTTCATATTTTTCAGGTGCAGAAAAGCCAACTGAGACCGAGGGTGCTATTATTACTGTTATTTATTACATAATGTAATTAAGACTTTGTATCTTTTATATTAAAACAATAAATTGAATATTTTATTAAGGAACATTTTTTTAGGTTATAATTATAATAATTATGGATTAACTACTACAAGTTTTATTAAAAATTACTACAATTTGTATGAATTTTTACTATTTATTGTGTAAAATTTTCGTATTTATTTTCATAAAACGCAATACATTTTTAATATAAATTCATACAATGAATAGCAAAAATTATAACAATTTGTAGAACAATTCTTAGGATGCATTTGGATATTTTTACTAAATATTGTAGATAATAACTCTACAATACATTCTCCACAAATATTTGGAAATTTTTACTACAAATTGTCCCTGTCCCTATATGTACTATTTATTGTAAAGAAAAAATCTATAATTGTAGAAATTTGTTCTACAATTTTTTTTCCGTGCATCACTAAAAGTTCCCAAAATACAATTTTTATTAAAGGTTTAAAAAATTTAATAGACTGCCTACAGAAATAAAAAAAAAACGATAAATGTATTCAAAAGTAACCTCAAACAATACTTGATAAATAAACAGAACGTATATACTTTCTTGTGATAATACTCTTTAAACCTGCCTTTTTTAATTATTTCCCTTAATGTATTATTGTTCACGGAAAAAAAATGTAGAACAAATTTCTACAATTATACATTATACATATAGGAACAGGGACAATTTGTAGTAAAAATTTCCAAATATTTGTAGAAAAAGTATTGTAGAGTTATTATTTTCAATATTTAGTAAACATATCCAAATGCATTATAAGAATTGTTCTACAAATTGTTATAATTTTTGCTATTCATTGCATGAATTTATACTAAAAATGTATTGCGTTTTATAAAAATAAATACGAAAATTTTACACAATAAATAGTAAAAATTCATACAAATTGTAGTAATTTTTAATAAAATTTGTAGTAGTATTTTATAATTATTATAATTATAACCTAGAAAAAAATATTTAAAATTTATTGTTTATTTAATTAAAAAGATACAAAGTCGTAATTACATTATGTAATAAATAACAGTAATAATAGCGCCCTCAGTCTCAGTTGGCTTTTCTGCACTTGAAAAATATGAAATAAAAATTAATAACTATTGAACTGTTCATACCCTTAAAACAGGGATATTTATCACCTTTACACTGAGTTGGATATTAAATGACTAAGTCAGATAACTAACAAAAATAAGAAAGTAGGTATGTCACAATTAAGACAAAAGAACATAATTGAACTTGGCACAACATTCGATCGTTGGGCACAACATTCGATCGTATTTTTTTTTTTAAATAATCTACTAAGGTTATTTAAATTAGTTATCTAAAGGTAAATTATTCAGAAACAATAATAAATGTACTTACCACTAAGAGAAGTTATTATTAAAATTTTCTCAAACGCATCGATGCTTATAATATAATAATGTGTTATAGGTACTCGTATATGTACCATGCTTTATTTTGTGAACATGGCGAACGGCTACTGCTATCTGGCCATTTATGATCGACGTCAGAAAACGTTGGTCAATAGCAGAATTCTGTTTTATTCACATGACTTAGAATTTCTACAATATTATAGAATATTTTTGAACAAAATTGATTTTTTTTTCATAAGAAGGGATGTAAAGTATTACTATTTTTTGTAGAGAAAATTACCATTTTTTGTAGAGATAATTATTAATATTTGTACAAATTTTTACAGAAGTTAGTAGTAGTAATTAAGATAATTGTAATAAATTTCTACTTCTACAAACAATAGTAAAATATACTAAACATTGTGGACTTCTTTCCTATTGTTGTAGCATTTTATTTGACAATTCAATTGCTACAATAATGAATAGTTTTTAACTATAAATTGTAGTAAAATGTTCTACAAATAGTTAAGAATTTTTCTACAAGTTTACTACTACAACATTGTAGTAAAATTTTCTAGTCACATTTTTTTCCGTGTTTTTACCCCTCGTTTTATCCGCATTTATTATAGATTATTTGTTTTGAGATCATGTATGGGGTTGCGACAGAGAACTTTGATGAAGGTATTTTTGTGGCTAGGTGCGAAATAGTAGTACGCTTAATAGCACCACCATAAAAAGTCATTTTTAAGAAACTGCTTATATATTTTTCATAAATTGGCAGGCTTGGCGACTAATTTCGAATGAAAATAGCCTCCAAAATGGCTATATGGTTGCAAGTATGAAGGGCGCAACCCGCCTTAGAAATTTCACCTTTACTATCAACAGCTGTTGTTTGATAGGTCGTTAGAAATTGTTTGCAATTTATGGAATGTGAAGAATGCTAGGAATTTTGACGTCAGAAATAATTCAAATTCCTAAAACTGTTTACATAAGGAATGCATAGGCGGATTTAAAGAAAATTGTTATTAAAGTAGTTAGGATTAACCGAAATTTCTGAAAATCCATAGGGTTCTAAGTTAGAAGTAATTATTCAAGAAAATCAAAACCGCAAGTCAATCAGAACTTTCGTTCTAGAGTTATCATACTGGCATACATACATACATACAGACGACCAGACGAAAAATTTTTTTTGGATTTTCGAATTTAGAATGATCAGAAACATGAAAAAAAGTTTTAAAAAATGGGGGTCAGAAAATTTTTTTGTCTGCACGTATGCAATACTGAGGCCCTATAGGAAGGGCCTCAGTAATTATCGAATTCAATTATCATTGTGGTTCTACTTAATGCAATTATAGGTATGAAATTAAATCTATTATTTATTAATGAACAAATTTCTTATTACATTCTAAATTGATGGTTTTTATTTTCGATCATGTATTGGGATAGATACGCCTTGTTTACAAAAACAATTGACGTATGATAATAAGGTGCACAACATAGACATCTTATTATCTAAGATAGACTCGCCCTTCATAATGTATAATCAATACACCCTCTGTGCCTTGGACTAGGTATTAAAAAGAGGACGCGTAACAAGTATATCGAGCATACGTAGTATTCTGTGCCGATTATCTATTGGCTACCATTATTTTGGTGCTAATCATTTCGGTGACATCAAAGTTTTTTTCCTGTTTATTTCTGATTTTTTAATTAAATGATATTTAATAATTGGTTTATTACAATGGTTTATTGTGTGACATATCAGTGTTAAAGTTATAACATTAGAAAATAAGCAGATATTACGTTTTACAGGTAAATGATAAACATCAATCGTTTTCACCTTATATATTTTGTTATATTTTTCATTTTATTTGGTGTTATACAACTTGGTATTTACATATTGTACACGTCTCACTGCAGAATAATAAATTTTACCCACCAAGTCTGTTTAGTTTATGCTTTTCATTGATATTTAAGCAATTAATGATATTAAAATGGCCAAACATGTAATTTTTTCCAGTGACGTATCGTACAATTCTAAATATTAACTTTAATTAAATCCTAAATTACGCTTGCTTCTTATTTAATTAAATCGACCAAACTGGAATATTTTCTAATAGCAACAAGTACTTGAAGTTATTTTTTAACTATTTTATACAACACTGTAAAATAATATTTACTTTGTGTCAGTTTTAATAGTTTAATAATGTATAATAAACAGTATTAAATATAGTAGACAAGTATTCATTTATTTTTTTTTAAATGAATTTACATCAAGTAAATAGAAGACTTATACACGTCCAATACGGTTTGTCTTCAAGACGTACAAAACTGGATGTCTTAAAAACGTACAAAATTAGGTGTCCTAAAGAGGCCTTGTTTTGTAACAAAGTACATCCTATAGACGCCTTTAAAACATCTTTTGGATATTAGCGTAGATATTTAAAACGTCACGAACACCGTGAACAAACGTATTTAAGATTTTTTTAAGACGTGTCTGTGCTATCTGGGGTAGTGTCATTCTTTATTAAGTAAAAATAAATCTTTTTGTAATACGTGTAGATCATTATGTTTTGTGTTTAAAGAAACACTCATTTTATTATGTAAACGATTTGATTTAGTTTATTTCAATATATTTTTTTCTTGTGTCTTATTTATTGTTATTTATTTATTTTAAATTTTAGGCTTTGAAATTGTTTCATACCTAAAAATATCAATGAATTACTAATGACATAAATACAAGTTCGTTTTTTTATTTTCAACATGTTACGCCTTTGATCAAATATCGTTGGTGTCAAAATAACACAAGATTTTCAGCGACATTATGAATCCTCTCTTTATTACAGTTCATCAAATTTCTAGAGGCTTTCGACGGCTAGACAGAGAAAGCACTACTGATAGGCATCCCGACGGATTTACGCAATGAAAGTACACTCTGCGCATCAAGTATTTCACTATTTCATTCAGACGTAAATGTCAGATGTAAATTTCGCTAAAACATTTCTTTTATTTTCGTTTGTGTTTTTTGCTCATTACAGTTTAATAGAACCTAAGTATGGAGTTTAATAGCAAATTAAGAGGCCGCGTGATTAACAGTCAATCTCGCGAAATAATAGCCAATGTTATAGAGTTTATGAGAAGAGAAGGAAACTTTAATTCACCTTCAATACCATTTAAAAATGTAAATGATCGTGTTGCTGCAGCCACAGGAGTATCTAAAAACACTGTCGTCCGCATTTCTGGAGAGAAAAAAAGAATCGATAACCGTGAGATATCGGAATTTTCATCACCAAGAAAAACCATTAAAAAACCAAAAACAGTTAATGATATAGATGAAGCTGCACAAAAATCAAATTATATTTTTTTATTATTAGATAGCTATTTTTGTTTCTGAGTTGTGTTCATTTACAGGCTCAATTTTTTTCCGTTTCTCCTTTTATGATTTTATATGGGGTTTCAAGTTGTTTTTGACTTATTTCGACGTAAATCACAACAACACACTTTTTTAATAAAGCAAACAAGTGTTAAGAGGTATATGTACGTGTAAACTACAATTACAAAAAATTGATATGAAACCCATGAAACCACCAACAAAAATGTAAAGCTAGCTTCCGTACTAGAACATGGTGTCATTCGTCGAGATAATTTATCGTTTTGTTTAATAGATCAAGAAATGTAAATATTCCCCTGTTATTTTTTATAAAATTATAAGAGAAATAAATTTTTTTCTAAATAGTATAGTTTATTATTTTGTAGAAAAACAAAATTTCGAAAATTTTAGTAATGTTTCAGAAACAACCGTTATTAATAATAGGTACCATTTTCCTTAATAAGGTAGAAATAAAATATAAACTATTTCCACGATTTACAAAGGCCTACAAAAAAATTATAGGTATTTTCCGCTATCCTATAAAATTTATATTTTCTGACTCAATTTCAAAAGGTTGAAGGAATTCCAAAACACCTTTTATGGCATAATAATTATTTTCAATTCTACATACTATCTTTAGCTGCTTTTAAAAACGTTCTAAGAAAGTCCAATCAGACCAATTTAATCCCTAAACTATTCCACACTTTTAAAATTTAATTACCTAAAAATATTAAAAACTATTTAAAATAACTTGTTTAGCAGACTGTACAATAGCTATCTTAGTCACACGTAGCGCGTTCTCTGTCTGGACGTCGAACACCTCTAGAAATTTGATGAACTGTACCTAGTCTAAGGGGGAATTGTACGTCGCACATAGACGTAGTGTTTCGGGAGAGTTTACATATATTTTTAATAAAAATTATTTAGTGACCAAATCAATTACCTATGAATCTTCGGAATATCAAAGGTAAATTTAAATAAAACATACTCAATTTATACAGGGCATTCAAAAAGTCGATTAGATATTTTCTTACAAATTAAAATGGTAGGTAGCTCAAAGTGGAAGAACATTTTTATTAGTATTTTATTAAATACTATCTTTTTTTTTAAATACATAAAGAGCAAATAAAAATATAAAGCCATTTATGATTCTTTTTACATGGGTATTGACAGATATCCTTTTCTACAGATCGAAAAAAGAATATAATTATATTGCGGACTACCTTATTTCATAAAAAAAAACTATTAAAAACAATATAACAATTGTATTTCATGTACATAAATATGTATACAAATAAAATCTTGCTAATACATACCATTTGAGCATGTCACGACACCTATTTTTAGCATTATTTGTTTAATGGTATAATAACTCATTTTGGAGAGTAATCAGCAACGATTTTATAATATCTGGACAAGGCTAAAATACATTAGCTTTAGATTTTCAAGAAAGATTCTATTTTTAATTTGTCCGAATAGAAAACAAACTAAAGGAAACTTCTTTTCTGACATTTCGATTATCATTTTAGTAGCAATGGTTACTCCTACAAACTCTTGGTGAAAAACCTACCCAATAGATTTATTTAGTGTTATAACTGATATTTTGTAAAGCATATTTTGGAATAAAAGGCAAAATAGCCATTTGTGTAATAGGAACAGAAAGTAGCACTTTTGGCAGTTGAGACAGAAAGTTGCCAGGCGACGCGTCAGCGGAGCACGGTAATCTGTCGAAGAGAAAAGGTTTTAGTACTTATGTGTCGGTAATTATTTATGATGTATTTATTTAATTATTTACAGAAAATACTGTTAAATGATTTAAAATATTAGAAAGTCAATTTAATATTTTAGATTAGCTTACATTTTGTTTCACAATACCGATTAGCTTTTATTTATTTCATTCAAATAAAACCAACCAAGCGTGTGCCAAAGTTACTTTGGCACACGTTTGCGCCAATAATGTTAAATTATGACAATTCGCGAAAAACGTCAACTTTCTAATTAGATTTGAATGTGCAAAAGACTACTTTGGATAGTGATCGTAGAAATTTTTTCTTTGGGGGATTACTTACTAGGCCATTGTCCGAAGAATATTTCTTTACTTTTGTTCAATGCAGTTACTATAAACTATTGTCTTCAATGATAAAATTAGTATCGTCTGGACATAAATCACCGTCAGTAGATGGACAGGTATTAAAATATTTTACATAAAGAATAAGAATACAAGCATTTTATGGGACCAGTGTTATGTTTTCTGTTTTATCACTTCTTACATAACTTTAACAAAAAATTGTAAAAAAATATATTATGTTTTTATATTTACCTTCAGCTAGCCTTATCCTCTTGCAACATTTAAATTTAGAGCACAAGATGCTCTTAATCTCAAGGTGAGTTCAGGTAAGTTTTATACACACTTTAACTTTTATTTAATTAGTTTTATTTTTTTTATTTATTATAATTCTATTTCAAATGATTTTATTTGATTTTAATTTAATTTTTAATTTTTATTATTTCATTAGATTAGTTAGTAATTTCATTAATCACAGATTAGTTAATAATTTGAGTAATCATATCCATAAATCCCTTCTATAATTGATTCTTTACTATAGATTTACTAGTTGTCATCCAATTAGTTTTAGAATTTAACAAAACAATTAAATAAAGAGATTTTTAAAACAATGTGACAATTTATTACACAAATAGATTGATTTTATTAATCTAACAATAAAAAAATCATTGAACTTGTTGATTAATCTACATAAAATAAATCAATGGATTCCCAAACATCAATTCATACCAATTACTAGGAATAAGTCAAATAATCGATTCAAAATCAATTATTTATGATAAAGAAACTATAATTCTTTTATACCTCTATGTCAAGTAAAAGTTTCGATTATTATTTGACATTTATTTTTATATCTGTCACAAACACATACTTTGATTTTCTTTTACTATACGGAGAATGGTCGCACTGAGCAGCTTTCTGAGTGCCTTTTAAAAGGAGATAGAAAACTCCGCCATTTTGAACCCTTAGTACGTGTTGCCTACATCTTGGCGCAATATTTTTAATATGTGCGTTTTAATCATCCGCTTCTGCTTCGGAATTGTCGGTTTTCTTGTTTTAATCTGATAGGTTAAAAACGACTAAACCGACAATTCCGGAAGCAGAAGCGGATGATTAAAACGCACCTGATATTTTGCTTGCTGCTGTCAGTGTCAGTGAATATTATTTTTGAAGTTACAGTTTATTGCTAAAGAATCAGTTAGCTCACTCGGACAAATTCAGGATACGCAGAATACTGCTGTTTTATTGTAGGCGGTTGTCATATATTGTATTATCCGAGTTGCGCAGTGTATAAACTGGAACATTGAGATCAAAAGTGCCGACGCAGAGTGAGCGATCTGATTCTTTAGCTGTAAACTGTGTCACAGGGTTCAAAATGGCCGCGCCCTATGTTGGGCGTGTCGGACCTCTCTCTTGTCTCGTATAGTAATCAAAGTATGTGGTCACAAACTATTATAATAAATTTTTTATCTAAATATGATTATTGATATTAACCATTTATTAAGAATTCTACTTTCTATTCAATTCTATCAAAAGGTAATTACTATTTATAATAAATATACCAATATTTGTAAACTATTCACAATATTTAAATTGTTCATAAACATTTACTACTCACGTAATTCTTGTGCTTTCTTCCAAATTTATTTGCAAAGATTTGCAAATATGTTGGAAAAGGTCTCCACTTCTACTCCAAGTATTGCTATCCAAGCATTCAGCCGTGGTTTCACCTTCTGGGATTTATTATCAAGTAATATGATAATATAATTTCACAGTAAGTTTTTTTACAAATACTTATGTAGGTAATTTCTTTACTTAATTATATTTATATTATAACTTTTTCCTTTTTAGGAACTTAAATTCAAAATTGAGGAAAGAATTGCCTGACTTTTCTCTCTCTGACAGGACAAGATGAATTCAACAACCTCTATTTTTTCTATCGTCATCATCTCCATAAAACTCATTAGCTACCAGTAAGATTTACTAATTAAAATGAGATCATTATTTGATTATTTTCTATTTCAAAATTCTGATTAGACTACTATTTATAACATTTATGTTTAAATATTTGCTATTTTAAAAATTTTTTTAAGCTTATATTTTCCATAAATTATATACTCTGTAAGTATGAATGATTTTTACTCTTTATTTCAACTGCCAATCAAATTTATCTTCTTAGTTATCATTTACTTTGACTTTTATTACAAAATTATAATATCACATACAGGGTGATACTTTACTATATTATTAAATCAACATTTTAATGTGAAAATTCTTACTTTTCTAAGTATAATTACTTTGCTGAATTCTAATAACACATCACCAGTTACTTAGAAACACAAAAAATTATAAAAACAAATAATTTAAATTAAAAATTACTGATTCTGAAATAAAATGCTTTTTAGGTACACAGAAGATTTGAATATATAAAATATTTTCATGTTTCATTTTAGTGGAAAATTTTGAGTTCTTTTTTTGTTTATATAGAAGAAATTGTTTATAAAAATGATTGGACATTCTAAAGTAGTAAGAAGCTAAATACTTTGTCAAAAATATTGGAAGATGCTCTCTCTTTTCACAGGTAGGTTATGTCAAAATCAATCTCAAAGAGTTTCAAAGCAACAATATAGAATCCCTATGAAGTATTTTAATTTTATTAGCTGAAATGTTGTATACAGGGTGTTTCAAAAAGTATGTCATACATTTTTTCTCAGATAGATAACCAAAAATAAGTGGATTTGGCTATATTTACCTATATCAAAAACTGGCTCCTAACAAAGTTACAGGGCGTTAAACTAATATTCAAAAAAACGTTTTTTATTTGTAAAAATTTTGTTGCGATTTTTTCTTTGAATTTTTTGCCAGTGCTGTAGGTATGAAGGCCTAACATTCTATGGAGAAAAAAAATTAAAACGACCCCCTTAAAAAAGTTGGGGGGTTGAGTACCTGTTTACCCTCCCGTATTTTCTTTTGTAATAAAGAAACTTGCTTTATCGATCTTAAAATCAAAAAGAACTATGAATTTTTCATAGCAAAATGAACTTTGTATCTTTCTTAGTTAACGAGCTATTTACAATTTTTTAACTGAATTTCTAGAGCAATTCGTCCGTCCTGGACTTAACATATCAACAAAACTAAGAGTAGGTCAGGAGTTATTGTACAAAAAACGCATATAAAAATCAGTGGTGTGCCTAGGGCTGTGCTCGAGCCGCCCCTGCAAAAACTACCTCTTTTATTTATATTTTGGTATTCAAGAAGGAGGAGGACATATTGAACATTTACTAAATTAAATAGTTTATATTTTTAATTGTTAATTTTTTGTTAATTGTTTAATTATAAAAATAATTTATTTAATTACTAATAAATTTAATAAATACATTTCCAAACTAACGTGTAGTTTTATCAGTGGCATGGTGAACCCATGAGGACTGGTGACACACCATTTTTATGGCGCCAATCCAATATTATAAATACCTTTTTTACAAAAATATAAATAAAAGAAGTAGTTTTTGCAAGGGCGGCTATGTATTACAAGCAAAAAACAATCAATATTTAACAACTGAAAATGACAGTTCTGAATAAGAACGTTAAAACCTAATTTAAACAATAACTGACACCAGAGAACTAGATGTTGTTCTTTTTAAATTTTACAGTTTTATAATTTTAAGTAAAGTAATCGCATTTTAATGAGCACGATTTATGACAAATATGAAATATTTCCCAGTAATTGTATATTGGTAAAATGTTGTATGCAAAACCTATTTTCTTTACCAGGTATGGAAATAAACGTTATGGAGTTTCCTTTCACTAGTGACAAAACTTAAGTTTTTGGTAATATTCTGTATTTCTTAAGAAGTCGTACACAAATATATTTTTCCTATATTTGGGTTTCCAAAAAACTCTATATATTTGTCTTATTTTACACGTGTATTTGAAAATAAAATCAACCTAAATCTTGCCATGTGCGCGCGATAACGTGCCCATCCAAAAATGCTCAGCGGTAGAAAATTACTGAAGAAGATCTCAAATCATCCCCAATCTAAATACTCAACCCTAAATTTACCCCTCAGGTACGTGCCTTATCGTCATCATCCCCCCAAAGGAGTTGACTTCGGAATAAATACCTACTATACCGACCGAGATATAGAAAAGGCGGCGGGCGGGTGACACGGTCTGTACGTGATAAAGACAAGGCAGACTATAATAAATAATTCAGAAAATCGTGCCTTGGTAAGAAATTGCAGGAGAATTGCAAGGGAGAGTCGGAAAGTAAAGCAAAAATAAAAGGTGTTTGCGAATTTCTTATATAATTTCATCAAGAAGGAATTTCGAAATGAAAATACCAGTTACCATCGTGGACTTACACTAAAAAACTTTGAGATATACAACTAAAATGGTTACATCTTAATACACAAATACCAAACTGCATAGTGTTATTTTTTTTAGTGTTACTGGTATAAACTTTTAAATAAATAAATGGTAAATTGGTGTCAGGTGCGGGGTACTGTAAATAAATAGTGAATACAAAAGGCTAAAAAACTATGTAATTTAAAAAATGACCGAGCGTCAAGAACTAGAAGATCACGAGTTGCAAATGACAGAAAAAAAAGAAGCGGCTTAAAGAAGCAATAGAAAGTGAAGGTTTGGATTTATAAAAGTATCTATTTTGACATGATGTATCTTCTGGTGTAATTTATTTTGATATCAAAAGTAAGATCTCTTTTTTGGAAAATAAAGTTTCTTTAAATCTCTCTTCGAATGTTTCTTCTACGAAAAATGATATTACTTCCTTGGAATACAAAGTTTCTTCTGACATTTCTTCCTAAGAAGAAAAGGCGTCTTCTGTTATGTATTTTATGAAAAATTAAGTCTCTTCTGATATATCTTCTTTAAAAACCATTTTTTTTTTAGATTTGACAAGTAAAATGTTTTCTATGAGAAATTAAATTTCTGCCGATATAAATAATAAGATGTCTTCTATTGAGGAGAAAGAAGAAATGTCTTCCTTTAAAGAGATAGATAAACAATAGAAGAAATTGAGAGAACAGAAAAACATGGTGTGGAAAATAGAGAAGAGCTTAAGGAGGGCAAAATAAAGAGAGTCAAAGCTGAAATTGGAAGCTCTGCTCGTGTTGAAGCTCCAATTTTCGACGAAAAGATGCCATGGACCAATTATCTGGAACAGTTCAAAATAAATGCGAAAGCAAACAAATGGTCTGAAAGAGAGAAAGTAGTAAATTTGACTATCTCCGTTTGAGGAGATGCTTCAGATTTTCTTCAGACTATACCTGTGGAAGAGACTGATGATTTTAAACAACTTTAAAAATACTACACATGCAATAAAGCCACGAACACTTGAAGCGTTTGTAGCAGTCACAGCTAAATAATCGCAAACAAGAACGTTGCGAGACTCTTTAGGAATACGAAATAGATATTGTCAGGTTGGTATGTTTTGTTTACCCGTCAGATAATATGATGGACTGTCTAGCTGTCTAAACATTTGTTGATGCACTTAGTTATCATAAAATGCAGAAAACACTCTGTCTAGCGCGTCACAAAACATTGGTGGATGTATTGTCAGCTGCTCTAGAGTATGAGGCAGCTACACAGGTTTATGGTGTAGGGGCGGACTTTAAAACAGGTATAAGAGAAGGACAATCTTGACTAATTGGATAACATGATGAAGAGCATTACTGACAAATGAGGACAATACCATGCCCGTTGCTGTACCGGAAGATGCGATAGTACATGATGAAAGTTAAACCAGTATAGTAGCACGGCTTTAAGAAAGCCTATCAATGTGGAAGCTAGGAACTACGATTAAGAGGTTGATTGAGGAATTATAATTAGAAAGAGGTTGGTCATGACTGCTAAAGAAATTCCAGTACGTCTCATAAACGGTAATTATCGCCCAATTACTATCAAGAAAGAAACCAGAACCATAACCTTTGTATCCGTAACTTCCATAATTCGTCAGAAAACACCTTCTGATAATTTCAACCACAAATTCGATAAAATGATTGCAGTTTCTGGTCAATCTTTGAATCAGTTAGAGAAACGGAAAATAAAGAAATTTCTTTGACGATATCGTGACATTTTTGTGCCAAAAGGAGAAAAAACAGAAAGAATATCTGTTACAAAACATAAAGGTGACCCTGGTGACGCCAGGCCGATTTGTCAATCAGCTAGAAGATTACCAAAGGCTAAGAAAAGGAAAACTGAAAGAATTGTTCAGGAAATGGAGTTGGGTTGAGAGAACATTCTACTAGCTTATGGGTCTCTTCGGAACTTCGATATTATATGTGGACTACCGTCATTTGGTCAATGTTTCCAAGAAAGACAGTTATTCACTTACTCGAATCGGCGATACCTAGGACATATTGGTTGGAAATAAACTACTTTTTATTTTAGACTTAAAGTCAGGATATTGGCAGGTGGAAATAGGCCCATTAGACAAATAAGAGACAGCCTTTGCCACCATATCTGGATAATGTTAAATTAATTTTATGCTATTTGGGCTATGCAATGCCCCGTGAAATTTGAAAGACCTATAAAAATGTGTTAAAAGATAACCCTAGGAAAGATACCTGGTGTATTTAGACGACATTATAGTCTTGGAGAAAACATTTGATTAACATTTAAGAACTTGGAAATTGTATCTAAAAGACGTCAAGCTACTCAACTGAAGCTAAACCACAAGAAATGCCAGCTCTTTTAAAATAAAGTTAATTACTTGGGTCATATAGTCAGCAAGGATGCGCGAAACCTCAACATAGGTAATGCGCTGTTTAGTGGTGTTTGTTTAATACGTAGTCAGATTATACCTTATTCATTTTTCCATACATATGTACTATATTTTTTATTAATACAAAAATTGAATTTTAGAAAATAGTTCTATAGACTTTTAAAAAATAGAACCCTGTATACACATTTTTTTAATATAGCATTTTTATCTATAACATATAGCACATCAAGAGTTGTAAGTAATAATGTGTTACGTACTATACTTTTCCTACGACCAATATCTTTAATTAAATTATAAAAATAAGTATTTTTATTTATTTTGTAAATAAAATAAATTTTACTCTTTTAGGACGGTAGACCAATGTAGGTTTCGTGTTATTAGTAAAATCATGTAATCATACGAAATTAAATGAAAATGTTAAAATCATTTATTTATTTAGAAAATGCAGTACAAATTAATGTTATATTCGTACTATGGCATACACACAATGAATATATGTGGTGTTTGTATCACCTCACTTTGGCATTTTGCCGACTGTCGTGCATATTCGTCAGTGCCAAACATATTTGTTGTTCGCCTGTTGAACAACCAAAAACAAATAACGTATTCGAAAAAAACCATATCTAAAAGAAGCACCTGACAAATATATTCGTCACCTCTCTCTATGCCAGAAATATTTAGGAATAAAAGAAGGTGTAATCTAACATTTAGTCAATCAAGCAAACATTTTTCGTTCTTATTTTATGGAAATGTTAAATTTTCCAGGCTTAATTTCCAATGAATTATTCACACCTGCATTAAACAGTTTTTTTAAGAGCCTTTTTTCAACAACTTACAATTTTAGGTGTAATCTATGTTTTCTTTTTTACTTAAGTATATTTTACTTTTGTTATGAATTTGTATAACTTTAGAAATAACAAATATATTGATTGCTTGACTGGATAAATAGTTTTTAATAAACATATAACAGTTATAATAGGTAGCAGCTGATATAACAAATAAACTCAAACTAAATCTCAACATCTTTAACGTATGTAAACTTAAACATTCCAAATACACAAAATATTACAATTAAGAAGTTTAAAATTGACAATGTTCAGATAAAACTCGAGACTTCAAATATATTTAGTCACCAGATTAAAATTTGTATAAAATTACTCCAAAATGATTCAAGATTTAATGAAACAGTTCGTCCTTAGTTTAAACTGTTCATACAGATATTGTACTGCAATATGCTCCCATTTGACCCCTCTTATGTATTTAAGCCAATCATTTTCTAGTAACTCCGTCTTTATCTCAATCGTCCATTCTCACATCGCTTTGGAGTCATCTTCACATTTCCGGACCAATTTGCGCACACACTACAATTCTATATACTTATTAAAACCTATTACCATAACCTATCTAACTCCTTAACTTCTTGCGACCCAGTTTTAGCATATAGAGCCCTTCTCTCGGTCGAGGCTACATCTGCTAATAACTAATATTTTAGTTGGTAGTTAGTTATATCTTTGCACAAAGACTGAAGTCTGTCTACCGTAATACGACGACGCCCTCTATAATAATGGGAAATTGAGGTTGTTGAAGTAAATGGAAACAGTGGCGCGGAATTTGACAATATGTATGGTTATACTAACTAAATAACTGCTAATCTGGGGATAATACTTATAAGGTGAATGAAAAGCGGTTGATATCCGTAGCAAAATCAAATTTAAAATTAGTAGTATGTAATTGGTCTACGCAAGAAAACAACTCAACTTATTTCTTAAAATACAAAATCTGGTTTTATCTCGACACCCTTCCTTCAACGATTCTGCAATACAAAATAATACGATTTATAGAAGACCTCAAAACAGTGGTGGATGGTGGATTTTGAATTTGAATAGACAGAAGAATAAGAAAGAGAGAGATGTTTAGAGTAGGGGTATAATGCCCTCTCCCTGGTCGTCTATACTCTGCACACGAATGGCTCTAAAACTAAAAAAAGCGTAGGAGAGGTACATTTTGTCCAGAAGCCAAGAGTTGACATATTAATAAACCTGGGTTCAAATAGCCATCAGAGCTCTGAGCTACAATCAATTTTAAACCGACTTTAAATAAGTCTCACCCACATACTTTGATTACTATACGGTGCAAGAGAGAGGTCCGACACGCCCAACATAGGGCGCGGCACATACTTTGATTTTTTCTTTAACTATACGGAGAATGGTCGCACTGCGTAGCTTTCTGAGTGCCTTTTAAAAGTAGATAGAAAACTCCGCCATTTTGATCCTTTATTACGTGTTGCCTACATCTTGGCGCAATATTTTTAATAGGTGCGTTTTAATCATCCGCTTCTGCTTCGGAATTGTCGGTTTTCTTGTTTTAAGTCACAGTTTATTGCTAAAGAATCAGTTAGCTCACTCGGACCAGTTGAAAATTCTAAAATAACATCCACTCCAGGGATACAAATTCAGAAGACTGCTGTTTTATTATAGGCGGTTGTCATATATTGTATTATCCGAGTTGCGCAGTGTATAAACTGGAACATTGAGATCAAAAGTGCCGACGCAGAGTGAGCGATCTGATTCTTTAGCTATAAACTGTGGCATAGGAATCAAAATGGCTGCGACCTATGTTGGGCGTGTCGGACCTCTCTCTTGCACCGTATAGTAATCAAAGTATGTGGCATATACAGAATTTTACATGCAGATTATGGTCAGTTTAATCGTCCTACTGAGCTAATTATTCGGAATGACTTAAAAAATTTAAAGATAATGGAAGTGTTGCAGATAGGATAAGGCCTGCGTATCATCGTCATGCACGTTCAGCTGCAAATATTGCTGCAGTTAGTGAAATTGTAGCTCGCAAGTTTTAGGCTTTTCTTATGGCTCCCTTTTGCGCATTTTGCACCGGAATTTGCATTTCACCTACATAAAAAAATTCAGCTAACTTAAGAATAAAGCCTAGAGACCATGAGCAGCGTCGAATTTACGCAATTTGGGTAATAGCTCAGCGTAAATCGATATTGACTTCAAAAAGGAATTCTTTTTTTCTGATGAAGCGCATTTTCCTCTGTCAGGATACGTAAACAAACAAAATTGCCGCATTGCGACCTAACTCTGTAGGGTTATCTTAAAAGTCGTGCTTATGCCAATCAACCTGAAACATTAGAACTAATTAATTAACTAAAAAGGATCGACTGTTGCAGAAGGTCTAGGGGCGGCCATTTAAATGACACTATTTTTCATATTCAATGCAATACTTAACATTTTCTATTGATAAAGTTAAAATATATATTTTTTTAATTTTTGAGTTTAATTTCATTTTAAAGTTCGGAAATTCAAATTAAATCACCCCATAGATCCATCTGGGTGGCAATCTAATCTCACCTAGTATACGAAAACTTTATAAATTAAATTTTGCATTATCTAATTTATTCTGTAGGTAGGTACATTTTGTTCTTCCCAATTTTTCGATTTATGCGACTGTTGCAGCGATGATTTTCTTATTGCAATCAATTCTCTTATGACCGAGCTATTTCTTTGGATGTAGATAATAGCCGCAGTGCCACAAATCTGGAAAATGTGGTTTCTTAGATACTAAACACTTTTATATCCGCCAACTGCGTTTTTTTTACTTCAAATCGTCGACGACAAATCTGTTCAACAGCTCTGAATAAAAAGCTGGCTACAGACGATAAGCGATAATATAATATATATTATAGCTCGGCAATGAGCTATAATAATATATTATATTATTACTGCAGTGAACGAGAATAAATATATTTTTTATTTTTCAATAGGCTGATCCAGTGAACTATATAGTGTAGTTGCAAAAATGGCGATGGAGAAAAAATTTGTTATTGCTAGATACCATTAATAGCTCATCAGAAGATAAATCAGATGCTGAAAGCAACAATGTATTATAATTAGCAATTAGGGTTAGTAACCAAAAAGAAATAATTAGATTCTGGTTATCAAATCACATCAAATACCGAAAAGAACGAGGATAATTTACACTTTTTAACGAATTTAGTGACGAAAAATTTACAAATTATTTTCGAATAGACTGAACTAATTTTTATGAACTTCATGATTTAATAAAAAATGAAATAGAAAAGCAAAATAAAAATACGCGGAAAAGCATTAGTTCCTTAGAGCGACTGGTAGTTACTTTAAGGTATGTATAAAGATAGATTATTCTTAGTTATAGGAAAGTGACTTTTACTAAAAAACTAAAGAGTTTAAAAAAATATATTAAAACATAAATATTATAAATCTGTGTAGAAATAGCAACTAATTTTACAAACCTACAAAATGTATTTATCAAATCACGTTCAAAACAAACATGTAAACAACGCCGTTTTGCTTTCTTGGCGGGCAGCGCGACACAAGAGGGGGGAAATATATATCCTAAAAATCGCTCGGAAAGCATATTTCGTCCAACATTAAATATATCGCCTGGCATCGCCGGGATATAGATATATATTATAGCATCAATGCGCGGCGACTTACACTTTTTAATGCAAAGCGATATTTTTATAATATGTGAGCTATAATATATATTATATTATCGCTTATCGTCCGTAGCCGGCTTAATATTTGCCAGCGATATATTTTTTTGACATTTTCGAGATAATGCATGTAAATCATACGATACGCAACCCAAAGAAACTGTGACTAAGATTTTGTTGGTCGATAGATCCACCTCCACCTTCATCAACTCAGACCTACCCATAGAAACCTACTGTTTTGACTGTTCCTTAATCTCTGGATCCGTCGTTTCAAAATGGCGCAAATAGTTCTTCTTATGAAGTTTAAGCATTGCTAAATACTTCTCTGAAGTTGTCACACGGTTGGATTTATTGTTAAAAGCGACACTCATCTGGCAGCAAGCTTTCTTATCCTCAAATATTCATGTACCAACAAATGTATTCTACACTCGTTTAAGTGAGATGCAGATAGCATAAGCAATCGTGAATGATATAACTAATCGTAGTGTAACAACCGTAATGTAACATACAGGATCTCCAAAGACCCACTTGTAACAACAGATAGGTCTTTAGCTACTGTTGTCAATACACTTTTAATGGATTATGGCAGCACTGTCACCAACCAAAGAAAGACCAGAAAAAACATCCATTTACCAGTGACAAATAAAAATAATAACAAATAAAAATTAAAAGAACAAAAATTATCCCTTAATAGCATAAGTCGAGCGGCATTGGCAATTAATTAAAGTATCATTTTAGTCCTTAGGGAATAGAAACGCCAAGGCTTCTGAAATGCTCGGAATATTTCATAACTGGTTTTGAAAAGGGGAAGAGAGAATAATAATAATATTAGAACAGTAACAGATGTATATTTAAAGTAATTAAAAAATGACTAATAGTCTCAAAAACAAATGTATCAAATTATAGTTAGGAAATAAAGCACAATTTAATAATACGAGTATATTTAAACTTTTAATAAAGATTTATGACAACTAGATAAACATTTTATTGACTTATCTAATTTAAACTTATTAACAACTAAAACTAGCAATGGAAACGTTAGTTATATAATCACATATAACATATATAAGATAAAAATAATACGCGGGACTAACATGTCCATTACCATCACACCATGGATTTCATCAAACATTTCTGGCCCGATGGCCTCTTTTAAAAAATCTAATTGCATATTGTCACAAATGCTTTCCAATATCTGATTGTTTACATCAAAGGTGAAATGTCACTATATTATTGTTCAATTCAGAGTTAATCTAATCATTCGTATTTTTTTACTCTGCTCTAAAATTCTCTAAAGGAGGAAGAAGAGGAAGAAGAGGAAGAAGAGGAAGAAGAGGGAGAAGAGGAAGAAGAGGAAGAAGAGGAAGAAGAGGAAGAAGAGGAAGAAGAGGAAGAAGAGGAAGAAGAGGAAGAAGAGGAAGAAGAGGAAGAAGAGGAAGAAGAGGAAGAAGAGGAAGAAGAGGAAGAAGAGGAAGAAGAGGAAGAAGAGGAAGAAGAGGAAGAAGAGGAAGAAGAGGAAGAAGAGGAAGAAGAGGAAGAAGAGGAAGAAGAGAAAGAAGAGGAAGAAGAGGAAGAAGAGGAAGAAGAGGAAGAAGAGGAAGAAGAGGAAGAAGAGGAAGAAGAGGAAGAAGAGGAAGAAGAGGAAGAAGAGGAAGAAGAGGAAGAAGAGGAAGAAGAGGAAGAAGAGGAAGAAGAGGAAGAAGAGGAAGAAGAGGAAGAAGAGGAAGAAGAGGAAGAAGAGGAAGAAGAGGAAGAAGAGGAAGAAGAGGAAGAAGAGGAAGAAGAGGAAGAAGAGGAAGAAGAGGAAGAAGAGGAAGAAGAGGAAGAAGAGGAAGAAGAGGAAGAAGAGGAAGAAGAGGAAGAAGAGGAAGAAGAGGAAGAAGAGAGAAGAAGAGGAAGAAGAGGAAGAAGAGGAAGAAGAGGAAGAAGAGGAAGAAGAGGAAGAAGAGGAAGAAGAGGAAGAAGAGGAAGAAGAGGAAGAAGAGGAAGAAGAGGAAGAAGAGGAAGAAGAGGAAGAAGAGGAAG
>OV651816.1:61994630-62003182 GCA_927349885.1 Psylliodes chrysocephalus
GTTGGAACGCGAACCATTTGCCGTGTGTTGCGTTTGACGTGCTTGACGTGTCATTTATTAAAAAGGTCAAATTGTTTAATGGAAGAGTGGCACTTCTAAACAAGCTGACACTCGGGCTCTTGTTCATATATTATCTCATCTAGCGGGTGGGCGGGTCGTTACAGTTCTTTGTATCAGGACCGTCTTTACTAAGACTTTGAAAACGTTAGAAAATTTGTGACAGGATGTACGTTTTAATGCTTTGCATAGTAAAAAAAGGCTTGAATTCTGTTGAAAAAAAGTAATCTGTGAAGCTGTGAAATTAGAAAATTTTAGTTTTAGAAGCGGCATCCGTTTTACCACCAATTGACCATGTGTTACGGTTTTAAAATTCCTACAAATATTACTCTTCGAACTAGTGAGAAAAATGCACCTCTTATGCAAATGAAACGTTTAATATTAATAATATTTAAAATTTATACAAAATATCCTGTAAAGAGAATAAATCTAAAGCCTGATGATATTTAATAGAGTAGTTTATCTTGCCCAGCTGATTCTGATTACCTGAAATTTAAAATAAAACATACCTTTAATATTCGAAAAACCAAAATCTAAGTCCTGAAGTTACTGAGACCTTCTTTAATTAGATTTTCCATTTTAATATTCTGTTAATTATATTCTTCTGTTCATTTTTTCTCATGTCGTTGAGATTTTCTATCCTAAAATAAGTAATAATAATTCTAGTTATTTTAATAATAGATAGGGTTTGTTTATTATTGTGTCACTTGTCCTTGTGTCATTGTCATTCAATCCACCAGATTGACAAGATTTGGTACTAAAGTACAGTTAGAACTTATTAGACAAAGCTACACAATGGGCATATACTAGTTATTATTTAGAAATGGAAAGAAATAGGTACTTTTGTTCAACATTTTTTAAAGAGAACTTGGACTCTGACTTTCAACCTTTTTTTTTGGGGTTCATTTGGTCACTTTCTAACACGACTTGTTAGGCTGCAGAAGGTTCTTTTTTAAAAAGGATTCGGCAAGTCAATTTAGAACTCAAAACTATTGTTTGGAAATTACATATTCTTGTCTGATTTATTGGATAGGGGATAAACCTAAAAATTAGGGATACTGATTACCCAAATAATATTAGATATTACTATCTTAGCTAAGTTTCTTTAAAATTGTAAGATTAATATTTAAACCTTCAATCACTTTTGTTATGCTATTTTCACATTAAATATTTAATTAATTTATCTACTTACATGAAATAAGAAGCTTAGATAGTTTTCAACCTTTTAGGCCTGCCTGTTTCACGTTAACTTTTCGTTAACTACAATTTCTACTCAACTTCACATCGACTTCTCGTTAACTACTAGTTTTACTTTTAACTTCTCGATAACTAGTTGTCTGGATCATATATATCGACTCTGTGATTTGGGATTAAATAGATTGATATAAATCACTTGATAACTTCACTACGGCACGGCCAGTGCCAGATTCCAGTACACGTATGGTATACCTGGATTATCCTGGAAGAAAAACCATAGTTACCAGTCAATTAATCAAATAAGGAATACCAGACTTACCGAATATCGTTCAGGAATACTAAGGTAGGACCTTCCCATATTATTAGGCCCACAATACATCCAGGGTAACCTTCATTCGGACCATCCAGTTAATACACTGTCTCTCTAAAATTTAGATAGTGAATATCAGTTGTTTGTTTGAATCATTAGATTAATCATATGTTAGTAGCCTACTAATTGTTTGTAAATATATATAATCGTTTTTAAAGCAGGATTTGGTCCTCATCTCGGATATCTTTTCTGTATATAAATTAGTTTTATAGAATAATTTAATTAGTACTATATATTGCAAATCCTTACCTGTGAACCAAGAGTACGTACTTGAGGGGCAACTACCCTAATCATAATTAGAATTGTCTTGGTAAAAGTTATACGAAGAACTTATATTTTTTTTTTGATATATATATATATATATATATATATATATATATATATATATATATATATATATATATATATATATATATATATATATATGTGTCGTCATTCTAACCTCACAATACGCACGAGGACAATTTGACATCTGGTCATAGAAATATAATAAAAGGAACCGAATACTCCATATAGCCTGGCATTTTATTTGCATTATAACCCGACCCCTCCTGACTCAGCTTAGTAAACTTGCTTTCTTCTTTTTTATTAGTTTTAATAAATTAAATTTTATAACTAATGAAAATTATATTTATTAATTAAGTCGGAATTTAAAATCCAATAACAAGTTCGTAAAACCGAATAACAAAATTCGAATAACAAGTTTGTAAAATTCGAATAACACATGTTTAACCACCCACTAACTTTTTTTGACCACCCTCAGAAACCTGAATATTTAAAAGCCGAGTGCCCGCTAGCTCCCCGAGGTGATAATGTTTTAAAACTGACTGAACCATAAGATTAACCAATTTTTAACCACCCAATAGATTTTTTAAAACCCCTTAAAATAATTTAATCTCTTCTTGGGCACATTAAAATTATTTTAGAAGTGGTCAAACGCCAAAAACATATTTCTTAACAGTTATGTATCTCTATTGTATACTTATGTCTTCTGAAAATTTATTCTAAGTGAAAATTTTATTTCCTACTTTTATGTTTCGAATTTTCACATTACTTAGGTTTTTTTTTATTTTTATTTAAAATTTATTTTCCAATTGGCCAGACTAAATTACTTAGGATCATTAAAATTATTTTAGGAGGTGGTCAAATAATAAAACATAATTATAAACCATTATGGATCCTTTTTGTGCATTTATGTCGTTTTACCATTTTTTTAAACTAGAAATTAGATTGGGAAATATTTTAATCGAATTGTCAACCCCTCTGGGGTCTTTTTGAGATATTTTAAGAGGTGGTCAAACGACAATACTTAATTTAATTCTTTTTTGGATCTTATTGGGCCTTTCTGAAGATTGAAATTCGTCCCAGAACTCTTGTTTTTCTATAATTTACCCCTTTAAATTATTTAAAGATGTGTAAAAAGCTATGTAAAATCTAATTGGTCAAAAGTCAAACATGATCAGAGATCAATTAATATTATGGTGCAATTTTAAAATATAATAAATTCGGAAAGTCAGTGAGCACGCGGCCTTTATTATTATTTAAATATTTAGGTTTCTGAGGGAGGTAAAAAAGATAATGAATCGCCATACAGGGTCAATAGATGTCAAACGTGTCAAACGCATGCCGCTTCCAAAACTAAAATTTTCGAGATTCAGAGGGCCAACTTCACAGAGCTGAAAAATAGATATTTTAATAAATTTGCTTCCATATTCAAGTATCATTAATAGTGGGCCACAGTGTATGTACCGTTAATACAATTAATGACCTATTATGACGTATGATAACCTATAATGGTGTTTATCTTTTATGAATATAGAGAGCGTATTGTGTAGCCGCCTGCAGTTCATTTATGGGTTGGTTTGTGTATCACAAATCACCTGGTATCTAGTTTGATTCACATGGGAAAATAAGTTTTGTTTATTTACTAAATATAGTATTTTAATAATAATAGATGTAACTTTATCAAAAAGAGGTATATATAATCGAATTAAATTACCGGTTTTGAGCTTACATTAAATTGTAATTAGATGAAACAAAATGGGTTCTATGTATTTTGAGGTGATCTTTTCGAAAAAAGGCAAAACAAAATGTAGCAGTTTTTCGAAAGTGCCGAAATTTTGAATTTTGTCAATTTTTCAATTTTGCGCATGCGCATGTCGCAAATAAATTAATATTTTAAAACACAGTTTACGACATTTAAAAGCTTAGAAAAAATGCATTTTTATGTCTCTTGAGAAATTTGAATCCGATGCACCGTTCTCGCGGCATGGACGATTGAAATTTGTTTAGTATTTTGAGGCGGCGAAGGTCGAAAAATTGAATTTGTTAAATGTTCAAACACTAAATTCTTCATAACTTTGGAAAAAAATAAGATATTTGAAGAATCAAAAATTCGTTTTGAACTTAAGAGATGTGACTATTGATTGTAGTAAAGTTTTCAATTTACTACCTGATATATAAAAAATTTATTTACGGATTATCAACTCAATACATTTGCTTAAAAAAATTTTCAAAAATTATTTAATAACATCAGATAGAGAACTTTTGCATATGCTAATCGAACATAAATAATAAAAAACTGAATCACTTGTATTTCCATGTGTATATATCTTTTATGTATTAAAATTTTCCCATATATATAATATTAGTACTGTTTTGTGTTCCCTTTAATTTTAAATGTGTGTTAAATTAAACTAATTTTTATTATGTACTCAATTAATTTTTATCATAAAATTTTATTATATACTTATATATTCATATTACTTACTATCTATTTTATTTGTATAATGTTTATATGTTTTAATTGTTTAAATAAGCCGAATTTATAAAAAGTATCCCATGCGCAACCTCTTAGAGATCATCAATGGGTGTCTTTCTTACTTTATTCGTAATATTTCCAATTAATTAATTTATATTATATTGTTTTCTTTTTTTTTTTTGAATAAAAATTATTATTATTATTCCCAGAAGGGGGCAAGAGAAATTTCAAAATTGGGCATATGGCGAAAGGGCAAAGTGTACCGCAAGCCTAATTTCATTGTTTGCCTATAACGGCCAAACTATTTAAATTTTTTTAATGCCACTTATAGAGCTTACTCTTAAATATAAAATCTTATAAATTGGCCGGATTATAATTGGCCAAGATATCAAAAAATTTAACAAATTTTTTTCCCTAAAAAAACTAATTTTTTTTTCGAAAGTTTGAAGTGGCACAAAAATGCCAAAAATGCACCCAATGACTCAAATCTTTTTTTTTTAAATACTCTATTATGTCTAAAATTCGATTACAATACAGAACATTCTGCAAAAATATTTTATCTATTTTTTTGACCACTCTTCATTGAGTGACGACCAAAAAACACGGTTTTTGAGAAAAGTTGCCTAAAATTGACGATTTTCAGTTTTTTGGTCTGAAAATTGAGCAAACCCAAATCTGATGTCTTCTGAATGTGTATACAAAGTTTAAAGTGTGTATGTTTCTTCTAAGTTGTAGAATTCTCCCGACAAAAGTCCCATACACGCGCTCCGCGGGATCCACAATTCGTGCATTACTGTTATTTGATTTTTTTGTGATTTCCAGTTTTAAATTTTTTACATACCTAAATTTATTAGGCCTAAAATTTATTAAATTTTATTTTACTGACTTGTTATAAGACGTTTCTTGAGTTTTGTGCAAAAAATAGAATTACCGCAAAATTAGCCGGACGTCGTTATCAAGGATAGCTATGGTCCTCGGCGTTCGCTATCCGACAAGTTTAAACTTGAAACGGTCATATTATTACAAATTAAATCGGTTGATAGTGTTCATCGGCATAGATTTTTAATAACCGTGTTCAGAAAGCTCTGTGTACACGTGGTTTTCGGACTTCTTCAACAATTTATTGAGAAAGTACGTTCCTAAATTAAGAAAATTCTATCACAGTGCTATACTTTTTTGTTTCCAGGTTGCAATGGCTGGCCTGTGTTTATTATGTCATCAGAAACTTGCAGAAGGTGAACTTACCCCAATTGGACCGACAGGATTGAAAGGTCAGCAAAGAGAGAGGAGATGATTTTTTTCAGTTCTTTAGAACCAGGTTTTATATTGCATGAGAGGTGTCGCAAACATTACGTAGCTCGACGTTACGGAAAAGAGTTTATTTATAAAACCTGGGATAGGCATAAAAGGGCCGCGATTGACAATGCAAAAAAAAAGAGGATGGAGCATCAGCCGAGAAGAAAACCAGATGTAGAGAACAAAAAACAAGCTTATCACCAAGTTGTAGTTAGTTTCTTCAAATATATTTTTTGTCAGATGTTTTCGGAAAACCCGGAGAAAATCATATGGGAAAAAAAATTTAAAAAAATTTACGCCTTCCGGTTTCATGCGAATTCCCGAAAAAATTATGGCAGATTTCGCCGCGAGACTTAAATTTCGCCACAAATTCATCACAAATTTCATGTTCATGATTCTGATCAAAGAAACGACACAAACAACTTTTTGGTAAAAGCACTTCTGGCGGCGAGAAATTCGCCATTAAAACTACCTGTGCAATGAAATTCCGAACTATTTTTGCCTCCTCTTTCGATTGGTGCATTTATTTTTACTATCAGAATGATACTTGCCCAGATAATTAGCATTTTTTACCATGGAAATTTCCGGAAAATCCCGGTTTTTTCCTAATTTAAAAAAAATTGAAAAATAGCTACATCATTTTTTTTCTTTTTTTCAGAAAGATCACATCAAAATACAAAATGGTCCACTTTGTTTCATCCAATTACAAATTAATGTAAGCTCGAAGTGGCTTTTTTTCGTTACTTAATTGGACTATATAATTTAATAGCAGAATTCGTATACACAATATATTTTTCCACAAAGTAAAGTTTGTATAATAAGGATATATTTTATTTTTCAAGGATTATTCAGCTGATTAAATCTAGGAGGCAATAAAGAAAAACAAGGAAAGAGAAGACATTTTAAATAAAAATAAAAAAAAAATAATTATGTAAAAGAAAAACCACAGCAGACTATACTTTATCCACGACGAACACAAAATGTGAAGAAAACATTTTCTGTTTATAAAGTGCTTGTTTTTATAAACTTGTTTCAATTTTTATGAAAGTAAAAGTTTTTTGATATTATTTTACGCTATTTCTATCGGGATAAAAAACGCAAAGAAAATCAATTTATTTAAAACAATATTGTTTATTGCGTCCATTTTAATTTTTAATACATTTTTCAAAATTGTTTTTTAAATAAGAACAAGCTATTACATTTAATGTCAATTGGGAGGGTTTTATATAATTTTGGACCGTGTTACAAATGGGATCGTTTTCCTATTGATTTCTGAGTACGACGAACAGTATAAAGATGTTTTTTGCATTGTGCTATATAAATAACCTGGTGCCTAAATTAAAAAGTTGTTTATTTGAATCGTATTTAATATAATATTTACCTCAACAAACAAGTCCTTTTAAGCATTATTTTTGGTTTTACTTTTGTAGAACGTCAAATTGTTGTAAATGTGTTTGTAAAGTACAACCCCACTCAATGATAGCATATCTCAAATGACTTTCTACTAAGCAGTGACACAAGATTTTAAATTTCCTTTACTGGTATGGAAGTTTCTTGAAACGTAGCTGGTATTGGGAGTCTTACGTAACCCCGGTCTTATTAAAAAACACGTCAATGGAAAGTTTCGGCATTTTGACATTATGTGGTCCATCTTGGCCTAATTCTGGTAAAAAAGTTTTGAAAAATATTTATAAAAATAAAACATTTCTTAAAAAAAAAAAATAATTAAATAAAAAAAGTAATGTTTAACCCTTTAAGTGTTGGTGGTTTCTATATGGACCATGGTTCTTAAGGTAAAAAATTGTCTTTACATTCATGCAATTTTGAGCCTAAGTGAAAGCTAATACTTCCCAAACGGTCAGTGGCTATGCTCGAGACCACTTGCCGCCCTGGTTATATAGGCAACAAATATTTCACCCATAAGTGGTCTTATAGGAGACCACCTTTATCTTAAAAGAAAGTATTGTTGCACTTTTTTCAGAGGTTGGTTTTTTCTTGAGTTTCCTCTTGGTATTACAAAAAAATAATAAAATCTGTCAATTGTGTCATTTAGTATACTTTGTGACGCGTAAGATATATAATTTGTAAGTAAAATTAGTGTTAATTATTACCGGTAGATGAAAAAAATATAGTGGTTTGAATTCTAACCTAAAAAATATTGTTTTTTGATTAATGTTTTTTATTGAAATAAAATAACATTGGAAGATTTCTAACATGCAAATATACCACCTAAGACATTATTATTACATATGATAATATAAATTTTACTCTGAATTATACCCGCCTTTAAAAATATTATCGGTTTGTTTTAGTCCGGGCGTACTTTCAATGCTAATTTTTAGTGCTGCTGTAAACAAGTATTGTCTTTTCAGAACAGAATTAATAAAAAAAAAATGGTATTATAAGCTGTTAGAAAGATTAGATATGAGGAATTCAACAAATTGATTGTACTTGATGATAGTAAACGCTGAAAACTCTAATAAATAGAAATAAAATTTAAAAAAATGATGCTAGAAGCGTTACTGTTGAAAATACTGTCCGAAAAGTAGATGGTGGAAATCAGATTCCAGTGCAAGGTACAAAACGTAGTTGTGCTTATTGCAGTACAAAAAAAAATTAAACTTACAAAACTTGCTTGCTCTGAATGTAACGTAGGTTTATGCATTTTCATGTTTTCAGCCGTTTTCATAATAAGTAAATTATAATATATTTTGTGTTTTCTTTTTTTTTTTTAAATTAGTGTTTATTGTTTATTAAATAAAATTTGGAAATATAAATAGTGGTTTTTATTGAGACCACCGAAATATAATATTCCTCCAGTCATCTTAAAAACAGCCCTTAGAAAAACATTTTTAAAAAAAAATTGCAAAA